>PVJA010016380.1:0-30265 GCA_004027025.1 Myocastor coypus | reverse complement strand
CTTATATCATTCTTAAAACAATTTCTCAGGTTTATATCTGCTAATGTAAGCAACTAATTTGAATATTACATTAATCAATAAAATGATCATTGTAGAATTCTTGTTACTTTGTTTAATAAATTTTTGTATCATTTTTAATGTTGCTTTTACCATTTTGTAATTTTTAAAAAGTAAAAAAGAATTTCTGTGACTAAGTTGATAATGTCTTGTAAATGAGCCTAAAAAACTCAATAAATATGGATATTGGATGCTATAAACATGAGCTAAGATTAATATTATTAAGAATATAAAGAACAAAAAGAGATTTGAGAAAGGAGTTAGGAGGAAATTAATTTAAAAATAAAGTTGCATTATGTACAAGTGGCAACTCACCTTGATCTAATAAAATGTATATATTGCAAACATACACTAAAAATTTTTCATGTTTGTGTTAAATTGAAACTTTAATGCAAAAATCAAACAATAAGATAGATACAGACAGTAAGCATGACTCAAAATAATCACAAGTTAGTTGCAGCTTTGAAAGTGACCAATCTTTAGACAACAGAGAGTGATGTGAACATATAAATATTTAACATAAATGCTATCTCCAAAAGCATATTTGTAGGGGACAGGGAGATAGCTCAGTGGAATAAATGCTTGCATGGAAAGCACAAGGTCCTGAGTTCAATCCCTGGTTCCACAAAACAAACAAACTAACTAACTAAGTAAATCCTTATTTTTAATATTTTTATTTATTTTTCAAAAACATGTCTTTAAACCTTAAATACTCCTGCACATGTTTCTCTGAAACAATCACTCAAAAACTTACTTTTACTTGTGTTATTCAGCGAGGGTGAGAAAATACCTTGAAGATTACATTTATTTCAAGATTTTTTTATTTCATGAAATTGTTTTCATACTTACTCATTTTAAAATCAATTTGAATACTATGTGATGAAACATATTGTCTGATGCAGAGCAATTTCAAAATGGTCATCTACCGGAAAGGAACAGTGCAGGAAGCAATCAGCCTTTGGATTTCAGGTAATTTACACTCATGCTCTCATAGAGAGAGAGCAGACGTATCATCTGCAGCACATACCTGACATACAGAGGCCAAATAAAATATTTGTATCCTAAGGTATTCATATACAGTTGCAAAATAAAGCTGGTGTAATTTTTCCTGAGATAGCTGTACCTTCGGATATTCTATATAGTCACGACATAAAGCCTGTGTAGTTTCTCCTCACTATTTGATCATCTAAATCTTTGGAATTACATTTCAGTTGCCAAAAAAGGAATGAGAATCACTGTAAAAAGTAGTGTAATGAATTCAGTGTTATAGAAAATTAATTTAATAACTCATTTTGCCCCACTAATTTTGAACCACATCAGCTATAAAAACTGCCAGTATATATAGTCTAGGATGCTTGATTTCATTACCCGTTTTACACTTACGTTAAAACAGTGGAGGACCAGAGAGATAGCCCAGTGGACTAAACACCTTTCTAGGCAAGCATAGGGACTGAGATTCCATCGCTGGCACAACCTGTCATGCCAAGTCCTCACCCAGGAGCACTGAGCTGACCACTAAGTCTGGGTATGGTGGCACCCACCTGTAATCCCAGCACTAGGTAGGCGCCGCCACGTCCAGTCTTAATTGCAGTCTCAGTGGACCCTGGGGGTGAGTCCAGTACCAGACTCCAGGAATCAAACACTGGCAACTGTAAGTTCTTTTAAATATTCCATTTCTCTAAAAATTTCATCCAAATCAGAGATATACATGATGTGATTAGATATGGTTTTCTAATACATCTTAGTTATTTGATATATCTAATGTTTAGTTTTGAATATTGCATGATTACATAGAATTTCTTATTTATAGGGAGTTAATTTTTTATTACAATCTGCTAACATCTTTCACTTACAGCAAGGAATCCACTCTTTGTTCCACATGAATTTTTATATGCAAAGGAGATGATTCTAGATTCTGTGTCTTGTTCCACATTTGTTTTGTCATTTCCTGTAGGACCATCCTGTTTTCATTTTACACATTGGGACTTGAATACTTGGTAAAGCTCTCCTCTACCACTCCTTTTTATGATTTTAGATGACTATGCAAATTATATTCATATTTTAAGGCACAATACCCTCTTGTATTTACCAAAAGGCTTGATTTTGTATCCTGCAACTCTTGCTTTGCATGGATATCTCTCCTTTGTGGTAGCATTATTTCCAGAGTGATAGAGGTAGGAATCCTTCCTTAGGCTAAACCTGGCTGTTTGTGAATGGACTGATATCCAACTCTATGTTGTACCTAAAAAATACAGTCTTCTAAATCCTCTTTGTTTCTTCCTAGAATTGATCTGGAATGAACAGTGTAATAGAAGACAGTATGCCCCAACTTAATTTATTTGACATTCCAGTCGAAGTTGTAAGTGCTATAATAATTGCTGATAGATCATCTACTGAGGATAATAAAAGCCATACAAAGTCTTTTTATGCTGTAATGACATCTCATAAAATTTGGAAGCTTCTGTTTGATCTAGAATTAAACAGCAGGAACAGCTGAGTTTATACTAATTGCTGGAGCCACAGTTTTTGATCATACATTGAAACTAGAAAGGCGGATAGATACGGAGAAAGAGGTAGATAATAATTATATTCTTGACATCGCAGAAAACAGCAAATTCAGATATATTGATTTTTGTTTTGAGTCTTATTCAAACAGAATGCCACATGAAAACATTATGGTTGACTGGGCTGGGGAGATAGCTCAGTTGTCGAAGCACCTGCCTGGATAACGCAAGGACCGCATCTTGACCCCCAATATCATATGCCATGCAGGCCAAGAAATCTGTCCTTGTGGTGCACACCTGTAATCTCAGTGCTGGGGAGGTTGACACAGGAGGACCACTACCAGTCTAAACTGCATAGTAAGACCCTGTAACAAATGAATGAATGAATGAATGAATGAATGGTTGAATGAAAATGTAGATTAGTGGTAAAATGGTACAGTCTGTGTCTTATCTCTAGATTAGAGAGACAGGAAAAGAAGAAAAGGAAAGGTGGAGGAAGAAGAAAGGAATACTAGAGGGGGTGGGAAGGGAGAGATTCAGCTCTTCTTCTTCCTCTTCTTCCTTTTTTTTGGGGGGGAGGGTCTCACTATGGAGCTCAGACTCCTAGTGATCCTCCTGATTTCTACCTCTCTAGAGCTGAGATTACAGGTGTGTGCCACCATGCCTGAACTCCATCGCTGGCCAGCGTTCCCCAGCAGTGGGCCTCAGTTGTTCTTTTAGGGGCTTGCTATTTACCTTCTCAGATATCAGCAATTCATTATAGAACTCAAATAAAATACAACGATGAGAATCCTAACTCTGAGCATTGGCTAATAAAATAATACCTGTATTGTACTGTATTGTGCTCTTTATTATCTTTCTTTTATTTTTTGTCTTTTTGAGACAGGGTCTCTTTATGCAGTTCAGGTTAGCCTTGTGCTCATTTTTGTAGACCAGGCTGGTCTCAAACTCTCACTGATCCTCTTGCCTCACTCTCCCAAGTCCTGGGATTATAGGTGTGCGCCACCACGACCAGGTGTGCTCCTTATGATCTTAGTTTGTCTAAGTTTTCATAAAAAATCAAATCTATAGGGACGACAGGTCATTTATTACTTACCAATGAAAGATAGTTTTAGAACTTGTTTCTATATTATCATTAGAAAAAGAGCATAATATAAAAATAAGTGTAAATTTGAAATATAAAAATGCTGTATTATTATCTCTTGGTATAAAGCAGGTTGAATGTATCTCTACCACTTACGTCTGTACTTTAAATAACCTGTGTCTGTGAATTCTTTTGTCCCTTTTAGATGCACACAGAATACTTTAAAGGATAAGGTACTTCCTCTGGTAGTTGTAACCAGCTACTTGTATTTTCCTGAAAGTTTGCTAAGAAGAGATCACTTTAATATGGAATCGTCAAGCAAGACAGGATTTCTATTTCCCTGTTTCAAAGGGAGTTTAAGGCCGGGCGTGGTGGCGCACGCCTGTAATCCCAGCACTCGGGAGGCTGAGACAGGAGGATCGGTGTGAGTTCGAGACCAGCCTGAGCTAAAAAAGTGAGCTCAAGGCCAGCCTGAACTGCATAGTGAGACCCTGTCTCAAAAAGACAAAAAAAACAAAACAAAACAAAACAAAACAAAAAAAACAAAGGGAGTTTAAGAACCCAACTTCACCAGGTGCCTCACTGCTAAATAAAGTCCTACCTCCTTTCATAAAATGTCAGATCACCAGTTTTTGGTGGGATAAAGAAATAAAAACAATTAGCAAATATTGAACTAATTTATGATGAGCTACATTTCATAAATTATGCTATTAAATTTCCAGACTTGATGAATAGATTTCATTTATTTTAAGAATATATGTGAGACAGGTTGTACATGGATTAGGTATGCAAAATAGTATATTCTTATTCTTGGTAATAAGACTTTTATACTGATTTAACCAAATACTGTACCACATTATTTATAAATCTCATTATAAATATTTACTTCTCATAATTTGAGAGCTTGAGAAACCTAAGGCCAAACAATAGCATGCTTGCTGTCTTATGAGGACTCAGCCTCTCCTTGTAGAAAGGTACCTTGGTCATTTCACCCTTGAGAGATGAGATAATGGGGTGAAGCTCTTCCTCCTGGGGTTGAGATATGGAAATATTTATAAAAGAGGGATGCCAAGGTGCCATCCATGCCCCTCCACAAGCGTGGAGTTCTCACTACCCTCTTACAGGGCCTACCCAGTACAGTCCCAGTGACAACAGCACGTCAACATGAGTTTCCAGGAGCATGCTGATAGCTCAGCAGAATCTTTTACTTGGCTGCAGGTACTGCTCTCCATATATCCGTTTAATGATTATTCAGTGAGAAAAGCACTTCTTTTCCTTTAATAAGCAGAGAGGCATTGTGGAGTAGGAGTGTCTTAGTTACTTTTCTCTCCTTGCTGGGACAAATGCCCAACACCAAAATGAAGGAAGGAAAGGTTTATTTAGCTCACAGTTTGTGAAGGTTTCAGTCGATATTTGGCTGGCCGAAGGCTGAGTGGAACAGGGCAGAGAGCATCCAATTCATGGTGGAGGAACAGCCACTATTTTATTAACTTATTAACTATTTTACAGTCTTAAATACAGTTAAGCATCTGCATTATAATTTGGTTTTCCCTTTGACACTTAATACTTCTAATTTATATTCATTCATTCATTCATTCATGTATTTGGTATAAGGTCTCACTCTGCCCCTTGAATTCATAGTGATCCTCCTGTTTTCAGCCTCACCAGGGCGGCGGGTGCACCGCAATGCCAGATCTCAGTGGTTAGTTTAATGTGCCTGGGGGGGCGGTAAGGCCAGCACAGCAGTGGTGCGGGGGATTGAACCCTGGCACCTGTGATTGCCTAAATAGGCACTTAGTCTGCTGAGCTATCTTGCTGGCCCAACCTTAATTTTTGACACAGGAGTCATTTGTAAAAATTATCTTTTGAAACATACCTTTATTGTATGTTATACCATCATTGTAAAATTCTCTTTGTTTTGAAATTAATGATTTCCATCCGATTTTTAATTTTATATATTTGTAGAAATGTTTCCTAGTCTAATTTGTAAAAATCGATACAAATATATCATACATTTAAATAGAGATAATATTTCAACTACTTCTTTAAATACAAAATTGCCCTGACATTTTTACTTTAAAACATTAAGATTTAAATTATATTCAGATATTTCTGGTGCCCAAAATAAACTCCATAACTCAAAAAAAAAAAAGACAGATTTCAATAAAAATGTATTTTTAGTACAATGAATAAAGAAAAGGTAGCGATATAAATGTATATTTCATTCCATATGAACCTCAAATTTAATTTTTCATTCACTTTAGATAATTTTAGCTGTTGTTTAGAGTAATGGCTGTTAGCTTACGCACAGTTCGCATTGATTTCTTTGGTTATGCATTCTCTGACACTTTTGTGAGAAATAGAAACAATGTCAGAAATGTAATTTTTAAAAGTGGGGAAAAATTCAGACACAACGTGGAAATATAAATGAAATGTCTACTGATGCTGCCTCCGCCAATAGAAGGGGAAGCCCTTGGAGGCAGAACCAACAGATCTCAAGCCACAGACACCATACGGTCACTTTTAGATACTACCCTGGGCCACTGGTGATGTTATCAAGCTATGTGATGACTCCGACTGTACAGAGGCCAATGAAGGATGGTTCTATAAAACGATCTCTTTCAGACTCATGTGAAAACATAATTTTTGAGAAGATTTTTATCATCTTTCCTCAAGTGACTTCTCAAGTGAACAACCTGTGAATGTGAAAACAAGCCCTATCACAATTCCACATTGTCTCACTTAAAGCACTGCCATGTAGAGAAATAAATGTAAACATTAGAGTTCTAGTTAGAAAATATAAAGGGAAAACAAGTGACTCAACCACAAGGGAGAAAGGTACACAGGATTCCATGAGGAGTATGGCAGAAGCTGCTTTTATACCTTATTTTAAAAGTTTTGCTCAATAGCCAGTTACTTCTAAGGCTAAATATCAGATAAAAATGAACAAAGTATCCCGTAGAGTCACAAAATAGAAAGTTTCTTAAGCACAGGCTCTGTTTATTTATTTGTTTATTTATTTATTTATAATTTTAGGGAAGGTCTACAGGGTGTTCAGGGTCTCAATACTAAATCACACTCATGATGATCTGTCTCTTTACAGCCTCCTAATAGCTGAGATTACAAGCATGTACCACCATGGCCAGTCTCAATTGCTGTCTCAGCCCACCCCAGGGAAGGGACAGGCAAGGCAGGCCCGGGGTCGAATCCTTGGCCCCTGTGCCTGCTTGCAGGAGCTTTAGTTGGCTGAGCTATCTGACCATCCCATTTTTTATTTATTTATTTATTTATTTATTTTTAGCACAACTTCTGAAGTGCTTCCTGAAGCAGTTCGTCTGATGATAGCTAGTCTGAGCAATCTCAGATTCTTGTGTCTCACTTTTCAAATACTAGCTCTTAATAACCGAAAATTGCATATAAAAAGCTTATAAATTTGGCATCCAATGCTCTGAGATTTATTTTTTCCTGTGTTTCTGATACTTACCTTGCAACTCTTCTGTATATTTGTGATTTCTTTCCTTTTTAAAAAATGTATCATACTTCCATTTAGGGCATGATCAGAAACAAAGTAATGCAGTCAATTTTTTTCTGGGAGCTGCAAAGAGTCATCTGATTACTTTTTAAAGGTTCTAATGAAATTATAATTCCACAAAATTTCTCTTAGAAGTTTGAATGTATATTTCCATTTTCTTTGCTTTCTCTTTTCGTATTAAGACATGGTGTTTCTTTGCTGTCTCTTCATGTTATTCCAGTAATTTCCTTTCCATTCATTTTTCTACAATATGAAAAATTCACTGATTGTCTTGTGTGGTATTCAAAGTTAGTTTCGAAATTTAGGCTTTTATTGATATTAAGAAATTCGCAAATATTTGATGCTAGTGTATTCTCTTATTCTCTCTCACTCTTGGCCTTCCTTTTCCAACATCGGTCACACTTAGGTGAGACATTTTACACTTGTTATTTTTCTCTATATTTTAATTTCTTTTTCATGTTTTAGTAATGTTTTTTATTCTGTATAGCTTTTACTCATTTAAATCTACGTAAAACTGGGTCCAGAAACTGATGAATATATTCATTGGATTCTTCAATAATTTTCAGGAAAATGTAGCTCTGCATACTAAAGAGAAAATTTCCAATTTACTAAAACTATTCCATTTTTATATTTATTTATTTATGTATTTATTTATCTATTTATTTATTTGTAGTGCCAAGAATTGAACCCCGGGTGTCTCTTTCACTAAGCTACATCTCCAACCACTTAATTAGTCAATTAATTAACTAATTAATTTTGACATTGTCTTGTTAAATTGCTCAGTGTGGTCTAAAACTCACCTCCCACACAGGTTAGCCTCCCAGTAGCCAGAATTACAGGCATGTGCCACAACCCTTGGCCCATATTTTCTTTTAATATATTTCTTACATTAACTATATAGGAAATAGTTACCGTTAATATATCAACAATTTTTACTGTTAATATATTAATAGTAAAAATATTCTCATTTACTAAAAATGTTCTGTTTAAAAATATTTATTTATTTATTTATTTATTCATTCATTCATTTACTTATTTACTTGTTTATCTATTTGCAGGACCAAGAATTGGGTGCTATACTTTGTGCACTTATACCTCGGTGCCACTTTCTCAATTAGCTATGGGAATTCTCTTTCGCAAGTGTTTTTAAAACTCATGACCATAGAGGACATGCATGTTTTCTGTGTGCTGTACACTAGAAAAACAGAAGGAACTTAGCAATATGTCCTCTGTCACCATGTGTTTATGGCTCTTTATGAAACTCAAAATAATCATGAAATATTATTATTATTATTATTATTATTATTATTATTATTATTATTATTTTGGTCAATTAAGGGCCCTGAGGCAACCGCAGCAACCAACATTCCTCCTGAGCCAGGTTTCCAGAGTGGCTTCAGAAAGTGGCAAGATTTATGGATTTATGGGATAAATGTCTTCACAGATATGCAGAGTACTTTGAGGGTCATTTGCTAATGATAAATCACTAATATTGTGTCATTTACTATAATGGTGCTTTAATTTGAATACTCACTGTAGTTTTTATCATGCCTATATATAGAAGAGGACAGCAAACATTTTATGCTTTAATATAAAGAGATAGTTTCCAAAACCATCTAATACAATAATTTCTGCCAAAAGTTCTGAGTGGGTGTTCCCCCATGAGAATTATTTTGATGTATCTCAACTCAAACATCATCAAATACCTGCAGAGAAATTAGAATATTGATTAAAATTAAGGAAATATTAAACATGTTACCCACAATTACTCTGAATTCCCAGAACCACCTTCAAGGGAAGATTCCTAAGTCTTTCCCTAATTATCAGGTACAACTTTTTCTAATACACAGGAATATACAAGAACTGGGTTCACAGACACACAAAGTTACTGAAATACATGGAGTCCACTGTGGTATTTTGAGAAATGTGCTTATGAACCCTTACTAATTTTTGCATATTAGACTACTGAGCAAAGCACTGAAACACTATGATGAGTGAGTTGTAATCAAGATACATATGATCCAATTGTTATATTTTCTTTAATTGATTTCATACCTAACTCATGTAGTTCTTTTTCTGATATCTACACTTGTTATTTTGCCCAACTACATTTGATATTTAATATTTTCTATTTCCTTCCTTACTTCCTTAATTCCTTTTTTTTTTTTTTTTTTTTTGTATTTTAGGGAAAGGTGTACAGGGTATTCAGCTTCTCACTACTCGATTGGACTCGTAATTATCCACCTGTTTATAGCCTCCCAAGAGCTGGAATTACAGATGCCAGATGTGAGCCACCACGCCCAGTTTCAATTGCCCTCTCAGCATGCCCCAGGGGTAGGGCTGACAAAGCAGGCACCTGTTTACAGACACTATAATGTGCTGGGCTTCCTAGCCAGCCTGAAATTTTCATAAAATTGTATCTTTCTGAAATTTACTTCCTTGTCTTTTCCATTATAATATTGTAGTTTGTGAGATTATGATGTTCAACTGTTACTATTGTCTCCATGGTGAAACATAATGTATACATATATTTTGATATCCATATTTCAGTGATCATTAATCCTGATATATCAACGGCATTGGATTAGGAAATACCCAGCAGATTAATGAAACATACTCCTGGTGTGTCAGGATGAGTCATGTATGGCTTTTATCCATGTGTGAGGCTGTCCCTCTTTGATATTTACAGCATGGTTTCTGACCACCAAGAACAAAACAGCTTCCCTGGATCCCAACATGCTACTGTTCCAACAACCGTGAATCTCCTAAAACTGTGTTCTAATTTAAATCTTTGACCCTTTCAGTTGTGGGTATTAGGATCTGTGTGTCTGCAGTGCGAGAGCTACCTGACACACTCCATGCCACACATCTATGAAATGCAGACTGATTGGCTTATTTATTTAAACAGATAAAATATTAAAAAGTATTTAGTGATTTTTAACAAAATGTCATTAAGACAAGTAATAGCACGTAATAAATATTTAAATGGGCCAAACCTGCAGTAAAATTACTGCATTGTACTTTGAAGAACACTGTGTACTGTGAGTGGAAGGGGATCATAAATTACTCACGTGCAAGGATGGGAATTTTTAAATGGTCATTGAAAAGTCCCTGAAATAAAGGGGAGTACGACACCATTTACAAGTGGATGTGCATTCACAAGGGAGCCTTTGGTTGATCCTTGTCAAATAACACTCCCAAATAAGATCTTCACTCTGTCTTGAGGGACGGCTACTCTGTGTTTGGGCAATCTCAAAGTGACCTTCTGCATGTTCGCTAAGTGCCAAGGAAGTTCTTTCCACGACTCCATCTCTCACCAAGTCTCTTCCAATCTGACCTCCTTTTCAATAGAACGCAGCTTCTACAAGCTGTGTAAGAATGCCGATACCTTTTTCACTTTATATGGAGAAAATTAGACAAAATATTGTCCTGTAATTACCTTAAAATTAAAAAGAGAGGAAAATCACCACCATTAGGTGTAAAATGTGAAATTATTTCACTTGATTAATACATTCATCTCAACTAAAATGTCCGTTTCAGGAAGCCAAAAAGATGTCTATAATCTCAGTTTATTAAAATAGAATCTGAAGAAGCCGGGCATGGTGGCGCATGCCTGTAATCCCAGCACTCGGGAGGCTGAGGCAAGAGCATCAGTGCGAGTTCGAGACCAGCCTGGGCTACAAAAGTGAGCTCAAGGCCAGCCTGAACTGCATAGTGAGACCCTGTCTCAAAAAGACAAAAAAAAAAAAAAAAAAATTAAAAAAATAAAATAAAATAGAATCTGAAATGGTATGAAGAAATTTTTATGTAAAATACTATCTCTGTTAACAGTTTGCTAATGTACCATTTAGGTCATTTCCACCTGATTTTACAAAGTGGAAATGCAGGATAAATGTCTGTCTTAAGATAAGCCATGTCTATTGAGTTTGTTGTTTAACACATATTTGAAGATGGCATTATCAATTTCCTGCCTCAGAGCCTTTTCCTGTTATATTCACTGAATACACAGCACCTCCTCTAATATTCAAAGCATTCACTTCTTCACTCTTTTCCAGTACTGGCTTCAAGGTTACCTTTCCCAGATGACTTGAATACAGATTTTCATTTGTAAAATTTGCACTTTCCAGTTAGGAGGTACCACAGTTTTTCTCATAACCTTCCTTGTGTGCCTAATGAATTTGCTCTACCTGCTAACAAAACCCTCAAATCATTCATGTCCATATGCAGGACACATAGTGCCCTATATTTAGCAAATAATTTTGCTTTTTACTTCATGAGGCGGACACTATAAAGAATAAGCCTTGAAATAAAAAGTAGCTTTGTTCCACATTTAACTCCGTGAAAAGGACAAGAAGTGGGCCATTGTTCTTAGAATATCACTTTGTGCTATTTTTGTCTTCAATGTGTTTTGCTTTGTGATATCTATGTGACACTAGAACAAATAATAGGGGCTCATACATGCAACAAAGTGGTCATATTTTCCCTGGATTTCTTCTTGCTTTACCCAAATACTCTTTTTATAGGTCAGGCAGAGAGAACACTACAGAAAAGTTACAATAAATTATATTATTGATTCCTATTATAGTAAAGCATATGTTATTAACTAAAGATCTGCTTGCTAATATATAAAATCTTTTTAAGTATAGTTTACAGTATGCAACCTATACCAACCAAGTATCCATTTAAGTAACACACACACACACATACATATACATATAGATATATATATATATATATATATATATATGTATAAATATATAATTCCCTTTAATAATTTCTCAAAAACCCAGAATATTGTTTCAAACATTACATTTAACATTCATGCACCTCTTGATTGTTCCTGGTAAATAGGCGAATTAAGATTTTTTTCTTTAATATATAAAATAATGTGCTTTAAATTCAATATTTGTGATTTGCTACTCTTGGAGGATGTTAAAGCTTATCACAATGATATTACTGATAGCTAAATAGAACTCTTACTTCTGGTACTGTGCAGAAACATAGAGATAAGACTGAAGGCCAATGGGTATCCCTAGATGTGTTGAGATATGGACAGAGCCCAGGGAGGGCTGCTTTCTGCTGCTTGGGAGTCCCAGAAAAGTGAGACTTGGGGTTATAGGTGCGGGCTCCTCCTGCGGGTGTCTTGACCTTGAATTATGAACAGAGCCCAGGGACAGTTGCCTTCTATTGCTTGGGAGTCTCAGAAAGCTGGGGCTCAAGGTTGCAGATAGCAGCTCATCGCCTGGGTGCTCTCTCCTTTGTTTAATTGCTACATGACACCAATTGTTGCCTCCTCCCTTGCTTGAAGTATTATTAGTTAGCATTTGAGTGAGCTCAGTGTTTGGAATATGAAAAGAGATGGTTCTTTGTATTCTGTACCTATTAAAGTTGTCATGTATATTCCTTAGCTGGTTTTTTAAATGCTGAATAGAAAGAAGAGTCTTCTGAGGCTCTGGGCTCACTGAAAGAGAAATCTCAGTGAGTCCTCTGAATGTATCTGAAGATACATTCATTAAGTCTTTTCATCGTTTCTTTCAGCACCGACACATATCATACAACATTACAGTATGCTGTTCAAGGTTAGACTCCACATTTAAGATTATTAATCTTGCATTGAAATCTTAATATTCATTTCAATTACAGTTAGGACTTTCTATGCAATAATTTTATTGCTATGATAGATTAATTTTGCAGAAAATCATAGCTACTGTAGAGTTACAGGGATTAGTAAGTGACAATAATAGAGATTTCTACTTTTGTTAAGCTTTGTTTCTTTGTTTCTTTGTTTCTTTGTTTCTTTGTTTCTTTCTTCCTTTTTGTTATTTTTAGGGAAAGTTCTACAGGGTGTTCAGGGTCTCACTACTAGGTTAGTCTTGTTTGCAGCCTCTCAAGAACTGGGATTATAGGCATGTGCCACCATGCCCAATCTCAGTTGCCATCTCAGCATGCCCTTGGGAGGAGGGGGCCGGACTGGGCCAGCACTGCAGGCCCCAGGAATTGAAGCTCTGGCCTTGCGCCTGCTTGCAGGTGCTTTAGTCTGTTGAGCTATTTGGCCAGCCCTTTTTTCTTAAGCTTTAAAAAAAATCAGAACTTTGTACTCATTTAACTATTGAAAACATGAAGAACAAGTCCTGACCCTGTAAAAAAACTTGTGTTGTTAAATCCTTGTTAATTAATAAAACGTCTACAGGTAATACATTTTAAAATATGTTTTTGTATGCTATCCAAAATAATGTAACCTTTCTTCACCATTGACAACACTTCAATTAACACCATAAATGTGACCAAGAACATTATAGTCAGCCATTATAAACAAATTCTGAATGATTTTTGTTAGGGTGAAACATTTCACTAATCCAAACCCTGGGTTTTTATGTATTCCTAAAGAAAAACTACTTAAAAATAAAGGAGTCTTCATTGCTTTATGAAATTCAGTAGCATAAAATTGTAACTTCTTGAAATACTTCTGTCATTAAGATTTCGAAAATGTGTACTTAATTGGTGGAACATTGACACTGTTACCGTTCATAGCAACTAAAAATAATATGTTCTCAGAGCAATATCACAAGAGTATGTGCAGTAATGGACTTTTATCTCATGCCAGAAAGCAGAACATGTGAGATAGATTCATTAGTCAGAACTGCCGGATGATTTTATTGACTTTTATCAAATTTTAGGAGAAAGACATATAATGGCTAAAAGTGAAATTTGACTCCTGGACTATATTGACTTATTTTGCTGAATTCATGCAACTACAGCATTTGCATGGCAATGGAACACCTATCTGTGACAAAACAAAACCAAAATGGGAAATATAAATGAAGAACCGTTTTGTAGTGAATAGACAGATAGATACATAGATATAGATATAGATATAATTATAGATAGATAGATATCATGTCTGTATATACAAAATAGTTAGGATAGATATACAGCTATTTTATCTTAGTTCAATGAGAAGAAAGATTTGCTCTAATAGTATTTCAATGAGACATCATATCTCTATCTTGTACTCTGAATAATCACTACCAAGCAATGATATGCAATGTATTAATCATTGTAACTGTTTTGAAACTATCTCATTGTTATCTCTTTCCTATTAAAATTAATTTAAAAATAAAAAAGAAATTTGAGGAAAACTTGAGAATAATGGAATCTCTTATTAAATTACATGAGTATAAACAGAAGGTTTTATGAAAAGTTAATGATATTGCAGATTATTCAGTTTTTTACTTAATGATCACTTGCACATCTATTTAGAGAAATATTTCAAATCCTATGCACATTTGAAATCAAAAATTTTAAAATAAAGCAGGACAAAGTCATCATGATATTGGATTTCAAAGTAATTTTGAGCTTGGTATAACAAAAAGGGTACAGACAAACTGAATTAATGTTCTCAAAATCACTCATCAAAAGACAGAGTAGCAATATAGACCAAAGAGCAGGATTATTTGAAAAATATAAGGACTTCCTATCAAGCATATATTGCACATTCCTACAATTCATCAAATACAAAAAGTTCTCTCTCTCTCTCTCTCTCTCTCTCTCTCTCTCTCTCTCTCTATATATATATATATATATATATATATATATATTATGTTCTAACATGAGAACAAACAGTGTTACATTTCCTGTTATTATCCAATATTTCCAGCAATATTTGTTGGAAAGAAAAGACTGTCCTTGTTCAGGGAAGTAGTTTTGCCATCCTCAAAAACTGGTCATATGTGTGCTGTGTTTTTTGGGCTTTCTAGTCTGTATCCCTGGTGGTCTTCACATGCACAAGTGTGTCAGTACTGCTGTGCTGTTTACCTGCAGTAAATTTCAATGCCAGGAAGAGTAAGCCCCTGCTTTGCTGGTTTTTAGTATTGTCTTAACTACAGAAAATTGATTGAAATTCCACATAAATTTAAATCTGAGCTTTTTTCTCTATTTCTATAAAAATATCATGGCCCTATTGAAAGGACATTCACTGAATAAACAGGGAGCTTTGTTGAACACTCTTATGTCAATATTAAGTCTTCTAAGGCATGAACATTTAACATATTTCATGTATTTGTTTTCTTCAAGCAGTTCTTCACAAATACTGTTTTGTTGTAAATGCTTTTTATTTTTAGTTAATTCCTACATATTTTATTTATTTTATAGGTAATACAAATTACATTTGTAACATCTTTTTAAAATCATTCATATTTAGAGTACATATGCAACTTTAAGTACTCACTTTATAATTTGATATTATTTGTTACTATATTATTTATTTGAAATTTATTTATTTGTTAAAGCAAATTTTTTTTCACTTGAACATAAAGAGTACTTAGGGTTTGTTTCTGCATATTAAATTTCATGATCTATGAAAAGTAAAATTTTAACGTTTCCCTTTTAAATTTGTGTTCACTTCATTTTAATTTCTTACTTAATTGTTCTGGCTAAAATTACTAGTACTATATTGAATAAAGACAGACATCTTTGCCTCCTTCCTAACTTTTTTTTTTTTTTTTTTTTTTTTTGGTGGGACCAGGGTTCAAACTCACGATCTTGCACTTGCCGAGCAGGCACTTGTGCCTCGGAGCTATCTCCCCAGCCCCTCCTTCCTAATTTTAGAGGAAATATTTTTATATGTTTTATCATTGAGTATGATTTTTATGGTCATTTTATATGTAATGTTTTGTTTTTATTCAGGTACTTTCCACAAATGTTGCACTTTTTTTATCCTGAGAAGTTATTGAATATTGTCTATTATGGTTTTCCACATGAAAAGAGAATACCATGGTAGATTTTTCTCCTTGCATTCTACTAATATAGAACATTGTATCAATCAATAATAGTAATCATTAGAGAAAAAAATGAAAACAGAAATTAGTTATTATTTCATATATTTTATAAGGACTACACTAACAAAATATAAGGTGTTAAGGTTCAAAGTGCCTGGAAGACTTGTAAACTGCAAAAGCAAATAAATATATCACAACCATTGTTGTAAAAGTAAAAGAAAATTGTTCAACATAAAAAAAAAATAGAATTACTATGGCATTACTTAAAAATATAGCATTTTGGGGTCTATGGACCTGAACAATATCCCTACATTTGATATGTTTTATTTCCAGTTTAAGGAATTCAATGTTTCGCTGTTTCATTTTAACAACAGTGGAAAATTGAGGATAAATTATTTTACTTTTTTTTTTTTTTTTGTATTTTAGGGAGCAGTCTATGAGACGTTCAGCGGCTCACTACTTTTTAGACCAGATACTGGACTGATAGTGATCCACCTGTTTACAGCCTCCCAAGACCTGGTATTACAGGCGTGTGACACCTTGCCCTGTATCAATTGCTGTCTCAATGTACCCCAGGGGTTGGGCCAGCAAGGCAGGACTAGGTATCAAAACCCCAGACCCTGAGCCTTCTTCAGCTATTTGACCAGCCTTTACAATTTCTTACATGCCAAATTGGGACAGTGATAGTCTTTAACTGAATGGACTCATGATAATTTTCTTTTTTGTGTCTTTTTGAGACAGGGTCTCACTATGCAATTCAGGCTGGCCTGGCCTTGAGCTCACTTTTATAGCCCAGGCTGGTCTCGAAGTCACACTGATCCTCCTGCCTCAGCCTCCCGAGTGCTGGGATTACAGGCATGCACCACCATGCCCAGATCCGACTCATGATAAATATTTTTTTAAGTAGCAAATCCCCAATAATTACTATAATGCATATTGTTGTCCTTGCAGTAGTTCGGACTTGTAAAAGGTTTAAATCAATAGCTTCTCACATTGCCAGTTCTGCCAATAACCCACTATGATTATGGGATATTAGACTATGTATATAACTACTTTCTCTTAGCTCAATGAGAAGAAATTTTTGTACCAAAAATGATTAGAAAATGATGAGTATTTTTGAGTTAGACATTGGTATGAAAGGAAGAGGCCTTAGTGAATATTTCTTCAAATAACATTTTAACCCCAACTTTGTATGCATTAAAATTTGATTTTTTTTTTGTCTTTCCCTAGCACATATTAATTCAAGAAAAAGACCCTAAAATAGTTTGGAAATAAACTTAAGATCGGAATCCAATTAAACTTATTTTTCCTGTTGTATCTCGGGGTATAGTCTCATTGCTATTCACTAAGTATTACCTTGACTTAAAAATTTCAAATGTGGAGCTGGCCAGAAATCTGAGCTGATTAAAGCACGTACTTGGCCAGGCACATAGACCAGGGTTCCCCGGCATGCAATGCTGGTCCCAGCTCTGGGGTATGCTGGAATGTGGTAGTGCATCGTTGTAATCCCAGGGCTTGAAAGGCTGAATGCAGGAGGATCACTATAAGTCTATCTGTGTAGTGAGATCCTATACCAAATACATATTTTTTAAAAAGCATCAGTCATTAAAAAATAAAGAATAATTAATTAATTAATTAATTAATTAAAGTGTCAGGTAAAAGAAAAATATACAAAAGTGAACGAGAGTAGTGAGTACATGAGGGCTATTTTTTGCTGTCCTTGCAATGTTCTTAGGTTTCAAATATTACAAATTAAAAGTTAAATCATTTATTTGTCATTTTTCTCTGGCAAAAATTCTGATAACTGTAAAAAGGGTGCATTAATTTTAAAGACAAAACTATTCATTACAGTAATTTTTAAATAACTTTGTGAGGGTCCTGAGAAATAGCTCAGTAGAATAAGCACTTGCCTGACAAGCACCAGGACCTCAGTTCAATCCCTGATTGTGCAAAAGTTAATTAATTAATTTATTGACAACTATGTGAAAAATAAGTAATTACATACATTTCTTTCAAACAAATTGTTTTACCATCAAAAATAAGCCTTATCATTCTGTAAAACACAGAATTCTCAGCTTAACACTTTTTATCTGCATATTAAGAAAAATTGCCCTGGGGCTGGGAAGATAGCTCAGTAGAATAAGTAGCCTGAGTTCAAGCCCTGGTTACACAAAAAAAAAAAAAAAAAAAAAAAAAAAAAAAAAAAAAAAAAAAAAAAAAAAAAAAAAAAAAAAAAAAAAAAAAAAAAAAAAAAAAAAAAAAAAAAAAAAAAAAAAAAAAAAAAACGGAAAAGGAAAAGTTCACTTACAACATTGCCTTATCGGAGTATACTTGTACAGTGATATCAGAATTAATTTAGAAAGCATGTCATAAGACAAATGAACAAACTCATCTCCTAGAGGTTTTACCATGACCCTCCCTGAATATGTTGAGAATTAGAAATCTTCTGGCTCAGAGGGAAAGAGATGATGTCACATTCCTTAATGACTTTAAGGCAGTAATTGATACCAATATATATTCTCTCTATGTATCTTATCTTCAGGAAATAGGTGGAAGGCAGCCAAAGTGTACCAACTTGAAAATAAGTTATTTCATTTCCTGTTACCAAAGGAGCTTATTGCTGCAACTCTGAAGAAATACTTACATTTGCATCAGCAATCATGCAAAAAATTTTCACATAAAATATAGAAACTGTCAATAGGTGTTATTAAAAGAATATCAGAGAGAAATTGTAATACCTTTCTGCTATCTAGCATTCCCATATACAGGATATTGCAGCTCATGAATGTACTACTTCTCTTCAAGGCGGTCTTAATGCCATTTACTTGTTTTCTGTCACTTGGAGTTGAATATAATCTTAATATAGTTTATGGAGTTTTATACATGATTATTCAGATATGTCTAGTTATTTCATTTATCATATGGCTTTTGTTATTATGTGTATCAGGTTTCTTTTCACTTTTTGTATAAGCAGCACATTTTTCCCATTCATAAGTGAGTGGCTAATTATATTATTAGAAAAAATATTAAGTTCTATAAATTACATACACATTTCATCACACTACTTTATTACAGTATCTGTTAGTTCTTCCCACCACACCAGTTCTCCATGGCATGCATCCTTAATGCTGCAATTATGAAAACTAGGTCACTGGTGACTCAGATATCACTAGGAAGAGAAAGTTCATCAGCATACACAATAACAAGAGAACGCTATGATGTTTTATGAGGAATTTACCTTTATAATTAAAATTACTTGATTAAGGATTCTGTGAATACTAATATCTGCACGGCTGTACATAGCACATCATAGGATATTCGTGGAATGTTTTGTTTTCAAGCATAGGATTTAGCCTTAAAAAGAGCAACATCACAGTTGACATTCACCCCAAAATCAAATCAACATTTGACTTTATTCAGCTTCACAATTTCTGAGTGGATTGATATGAAATTTTAGTTTTATTTACCTTTTATTACTCATTTAAATTTTATATTATTTTATTCTATTCTATTTATGTTTTTCATACCTGGATCACACGCAAGACCTTGAGCTTGCCAGGCAGGAGCCAATGCCCCTGAGCCATCTCCCTGGCTCACTTAATTTTCAATCTTACAGTATCATTCATTCTTAGTAATTTCTCTGTCTGAAACTTTTTTATGTATTTTGGCTTTAAAGAATAAGTATTTTACTTTGATTCAGCCATTTGTAACACTTATAAAATTTATTTTTTCTTGTAAAGATTACTTCAAATATTATTTATCATTTTTCATAGATGAATAATATTTCATTGTATAAAAGTACCGCATCTTTTCAACCATTCTTCAGGTGATGGCATTTTGGTTGTTTCCAAGATCTGGCTATTACAAATTGTGCTGCTATAAACATAGGTCCACAGATACCACTATCATATGATGTTTTTAGTTCTTTGGGGGAAATTTCCCAGTAGGGGATACCTGGATTGAATGTGACTTCCTGTTCTAGTTTTTTAAGGTGTCTCCACACTGCTCTCCATAATGGTTGCACCAGTCTGCATTCCCACCAGCAATAGAGAAGAGTTCCTTTTTCCCCAGAGCTTCCCCAACATCTATTGTTGCTTGATTACTTTATGAAAGCCATTCTTTCTGGGGCAAGATGGTATCTGAGTGTTGCTTTAATTTGCATTTCATGAATGGCTAGTGAAGTGAGGCATTTCTTCATTTATTTATAGGCTTGTTCAATTTCTTTCCCTGAGAAGTTTATGTTCATTTCAGATACTCATTTCAGGATTGGATCTTTGAATTCTGGGACCCTAATAATAAGAGAACCTGTGCTATAACATCCTATAACTCAGTGATTTCCCAAATTTTCTGTTCAAGGAGATTATGGGGCTGCATAGGAAAGTCACTGAGGTATATAGTGTGCCAAAGGAGAGTCACTTAGAGAGAAAATATTCTCTCAGCCTTTCACAGAGTGCTAACTGGTCAGGCAAAGGCAGTGACTCATCCAGATGGCTGACACTGACGACAGTTCTACAAAGCACTGTACATGGTACCAAAGCAAATCCTGAGGGGATTTGACTGAGCTTGAGAAATGCAAAAGTTACATGTTTTGCTATACAGGTCGTGCTTAAACTTGCCCTTAACCACCCAGCAGAAAAGCTTAACTACAAGGCATGAAACAGAAAGCTAGATTAGAATACTGAGCTGTAAAAGGCTTAAATCAACAGCTTTCAACATTGTCAGTTTTGCCAATAAAATCCACTGCGATTATCAGACACTGAATTATGTATACAATTTCTTTCTCTTACTTCAATGAGAAGAAATTAGGTTGTACATATAATGATTTGAAAATTATAACATCTACACACTGTGCTCTATATAACTAATAGGAGGACAACAATATGCATTGTATCAAATGTACTACTAATGTATTTTGAAACTGTCACATTTTCATGCATTATTTCTTATTAAAAGTAATAAAAAATATAAAAAGATTAATTCAAATTTATAGTCCTGTACTATGGCTTCAAATATTTTTCTGCATTTTTAATTTCTGAGGAAAGTATTTTAACAATGCATACAGCAATATATTTTTGTCATATTCCAGCTTTCTTAACACCTGTTTCAAGTGCAGGACCACCTTTTTACATCATATGCACAAACAAGCACAGTTGATGATTTATTTGCTGTAGCTTAATGATTCCTAAGCATAATTAGCCTGTTTCTCATAACTGTTGTACAGTGATGAATTTACAGAGCACTGGATTTTTTTTTTAATTCAGCAGCCATTGTGTAAAGAAACCAAATGACAAAAATAAGTAGACAATTAGTAATCAAAAGTGTTCAATGTAAAAGGAAATGCCAGTCCTAATAGGAAATAATACATGGAGAACCTTTTGAAAGCAGATGGTTCAAGAACCACATTTCTGCTTTCGTAGTTATGATAAAACTCAATTGATGAAAAGAATCCAGTGATTATAAAGTAGGGAACAAATGACAGTGAAAAGCGGTTCTAAATATTTTAATGAGTACCATGTACAGTGCTGTGTAGAACTGTAGTTGGTGTCAGCCATGTGGAAAATTGATGACCATTGCTTGACCAGTTAGCTCTCTGTGAAAGCCTAAGAGAATGTTTTTTCTCTAGGTGACTCTCCTTTGGCACATTATATACCTTAAATCCCTTTCCTCAGTAGTTTCATAATCTCCTTGAACAGAAAACTTGGGACACTACTGAGTTATAGAATGTTACAGCACAGGTTCTCTTATGTCCTGAGTCTTCATTGGCCTTGAAGGGCTGGGGCCAAAATATTGACAATCCTTATAACCCTTTTCTTCTTCTAATTTTTGGTCTGTAAGCTTACATTCTTAACCCTCCAGAAGAGAAGCTTTGTGGTACTATTACTCTATATCATAGTTACTTGAGCATAACAGCACCGTCTTCCTGGGTATCAAACATCTTTGACTCAACTTGGAAGTGATATTTTCTGTCAATCATTGATATTGTAATAAATCTCTATAGAATGTGATAAAAGCAGTTACACATTTTTACACAGACATTTAGAAATCTAAGTATACACAAAATTGGAACCAGTCAGTCCTATGGCATTTCTCCTAGTCTGTTACTTTCATTTAATACCCTTTTTTGTTTTCTTGTAAACAAGCCATTTACTTGAGAGAGAGTATAGCAGAAACTGAAATTACATTAGAAGCAGCATGGCTCCAGAGTAAGTCCTGAGGGGGATTTGACTGACTTTGGGAGATATAAAAGTTACATGTTTTGCTATACAGGTCTTGCTTAAACTTGCCCTTAACCAACCAGCAGAAAAATTTAACTGCAAGGCATAAAATGGAAAACTAGACTAAAATGCTAAGCTGTAAAAGGCTTAAGTCAACAGCTTTCAACATTACCAGTTTTACCAACAACCCACTGTGATTACTGAACATTGGATTATATATATAACTACTTTCTCTTAGTTCAATGAGAAAAAAAATTTGTACCAATAATGACTACAAAAATTATGTCTACACCCTGTGCTCTGTGTATCTAATAGGTAAACAATAATATACATTGCATCAAATATTGGAAATGTACTACTAATGTGTATTGAAACTATCACATTGTTATTTCTTATTGAATTCAATGAAATATTTTAATGGGTAAAATTTTAAAGAAAAAGAAAATGTCGAAAAATCTTTTTGATTTAGGGTATAAGACCTGGAAAATCCCATCAATTCTCCAACTTTGATGAATTAGCAAAGATACAATTATAATGGAAGAGAAAATGTGTAGGAAAAAAGAAATATGTTTTAGTAAAGAGTAATCTTATCAATTTTTCAATATTATATATATATATATATATATATATATATATATATATATATATATACCTGCACCTGTAAGTACTGAAGTTACATAAGCTTTTATTAAACTTCCTCCGTTTATATGGAAAAAAAAATATTGTCAGCTGCCTTGAATAAAGATGGTTTCAGTGCTATCCAAAGCAGCTAGCATAAATCTTAACCTACTGATAACTTTACTCAAATCTGTCGACTCTGTTTTCAAACATAAGTCATTGAATTGTATTTTTCTTCTGTAGGGATTTTCTGCAAAACTAAAGCTTCAGTTATTATTAATTGCATCCCTAATGTATCTGAAACTATATATTTTCAGGAACAACATGAAATGTTGTCAGAAAGACTGCTTTATAAAGTTGATTTTCTATCTTAAGAGTACCCGTTATTGATCAAATGCCATCAGCGACCTGAATTTAAGCTCATTTCTCGTTTATCTTCTGCAGCTTCCCTTACTGTGGTAGAGGAGGGAAAGAACAGCGTGTTCTTTGGGCATTGATCTGCTGCGCGATCTCACACTCATGCCAGTGGCAGAAATAACTGTAAGCTAAAAGCCCTTGCAACCTGATTAGTCACAGTTTTTTTCAAATATTGTTTTTTCTTAAATTTGTGAACTTTATTTGTATCCATTTTTAATATCAATAATACCATGTCTGGTCTTACATTATGTGAGCTTTCATAAAAACAGGAACATAAGTGACTAGTAGCATCATTCATGTAAAAAAAAAAAAAAAGTTAGGACTATGAACAAGTAAAAAGTGTTATTCTCATTATTAAAAAGATATTTTTTTGTTTGTTTGTTTTTGTTTTTTAAATGCCTACAGGGGCCAGGGAGATAGATCGGCGGTATAAAGCAGGTATAAAGCACCTGCTTAAGAAAGCTTAGGCGACCACAGGTTCCGCGATTCAATCCCCAGCACCACATGCTATGCCAGCCCCACCCCAGGACAGGTTTAGCTGACCATGAAAAGAGAAATATAAAAGATATTTAAATGCCTACAACATTGTCTATCACTGAATTTACATTAATTTTAGCAATACTTGGCTATTTTCAGTAGTGTGGATTTTTAGTCATCTTTTGTATTCACCAAGTGATTTTCAGTTGTAATAGTACATCATATAGTGAGTTTTCCTACACTCTACAATAGTTTAAAAACAAGAGATCCTCCTTGGCTGCCTTGTATAGTATTTATATATTCACATTTTAAAACATACTATTATAGAAATGATCTGATTTGATTCACAGTGATAGTAAATAGTTAAAAATAAATATGTGAGGATTGTTAATGCTAAAATTTTGTGTAGCAGATGCTTATATATTTTAATTAATTACCTTAGTGTCAATTCTTTAATGCAATTTTAGCTTTTTCCCAACCAGAAAGAGTGCTCAGCTCATACTTGACATAGGCTCCAGGTCTAGGCCAATTACCGGCTTGAGCTGCAGGCCAGAGAGCAGAATTGTGAGGCATATCTTCACTGTGGCCTACACGGCACTCTGGAGTATTTTGTCTTTTGTTTTTAAGAAAATATTCGAAAACTGGCTGGGAACTACAGGGACTTACATACGATTCCTGGATGGATACTGCTGGTGGACATGCTCATTGTTTTTCCCTGCCAGTGAGCCCTGTCCCCCTATGTGTGACTTCCTATGCTGTGTCCCCAGGAGTCAACAAGTAATAGTAATAATAATAATAATTTAATTAATAATATTAAATTATTATTATTATTATTATTATTGTTATTATTATTAAACTTTTGCATTATGGTTGCGTCTTTGAGCGCCTGCCTCAATCCTGCCTCAACTGGTAGATGTCCTATCTGTGTTCCTTTTCTTACTGTATTTTTGGTACCTTCTGGGGATGAAAGTTATCCGATAAAACAGAAAAACTCATGTGTGTGTGTGTGTTTGTGTGTGTTTATGTGCATAAGTGTGGTATATGAAAATCAACACTTTGAAGATTGAAAAAGATCATAATTGTATTTTTTGCTTATTGTAAAACTGCTTAAAAGCATGTGGATTTTAAACCAAGAAAACTAAGATAATGTAGCCTAAAGTGAAAGTATTTTTTTAATATATATGAAATCAAGGGACTTGAAATTATGAGATACATGGTAACTCTAGGCTTTTTTCTCTATATAAAATTCCTAATTTCTTTTTTTTCAAAAATATTTTTAGTACAGGGACTATAGGGTCTCGCTATACAAATAACAGTTATAGTCATCCTCCTATTTCCAGCCTCTCAAGCACTAGGATTACAGACACGCAACAACATGACCAGTCTCAATTCCCATCTCATTGTGGGACCAACACAGCACAAGCCTTGGTTTCTGCATCTGCCTAAGCAGGTTCCTTAATCCGCTGAGCTATCTGGCCAGCCCTAAAATTGCTTATTTCTTAATTATACTTTATTATCTGATTTTAAGCTTCTCATTGATCATCTGCAGTTTCTGTTCATAACTTCATCATTTTATGTAAGATTTTAAAATTATTTTCTAAGTGAAAGAAACAAATTTATTCTTCTTGATAAGATCCTGTCTTTGCTGGAGACAATTACTATTGCTCTTATAAATATTATATTTTTATGCAGTTGGTGCAACGTCTAACTTTTCAGCTCAGACTCATAGTGATCCTCCTATCTCATCCTCCCCAGTGCCGGGATTATTGGTGTGCACCACCACGTCAGTTTCAGGAGCTGGCTCAACATACTCTGCATTAGGGCTATTATAGCATGTGGTGCTAGAGATTGAACCCCAGTCTCTGTACTTGCCCAAGCAAGGGTTTAGTATGCTGAGCCATCTTGCTTACCCTCTTATAACCATTATTTTATTGAATTTGACATGTGTGACATGCTGTGATCACGGTTCCTCTTCACAGCTTCACGTAGTAGCCAGAAGACTATTCTGTACAGATTCCTGGGAATGCTAAATCTTCGAAGTCCTTGGCTTGTGAAGCAAGGCTTCATGACCAGAGAAGCAAGGCAAAAAGACCTCAGGGAACTATTAAAATTGAAAAATGTGACAACTGTAATAAAGGAATTTCTACAGAGGCTCAACAGGACATGTGAGTGGAAGAAGAAAGAATTCGTGGAATGGGAAAAGCACACACATCCAAGCAGTTCAAATAATGCATCTGTGTAAAATTATAGATGCACAAATGAACATGGCAAAGCAAAGATACTTAAAAGGTACAGAAACGTAAAGGGCGTGAATGTAAGCAAAAGCAAAAGTTCACATCATTTATTTTATTTTAATTTATTTTATTTTTAAAGACAGTACAAATTAGAATTAAAATAGAAAAACTACAAGTGATATAGTCAATAAAGGTGAATTTCACTTAACGAAGTAATATGAATTTCATAGTATTTGTTGAAATACATAGCGTCTTCCAGCCAGTTATTCATATGATCAGTTATATACATGTAAAATTGGAAAGAGAAAGAAATATATAAGAAATCAAGAAGGGAAAAAGGAAAATTGAAAAATGAAGATAAAACAGCTGCTTGTTTCCACTGACGAGCAGAAATTCCCAACATAGTTGTCCAAACCATTCAGCTTACATACACAGATATATATCTGCCCCCACTCCCTCTCCTGTCCTTCCTTTTGAATAAGCTCATTGCCTTTTCCCAGTATCTGTTGTACCCTTAAGATTCCATTTTTCTCTTTCAGGGTCTCACGTTAAGGAAAGAAGCTGTTGTTTACACTTGTGTGTCTCATTTATTTCACTTAAGATTATGTTCTTGAGTCTGGGTGTCGTGGCATATGAGTGTAATCGCAGAGCTGCGGAGGCTGAAAACAGGAAGATAGCCACGAGTTCAAGCTCCATAGTGATACCCTGCACAAAACAATTATATATATATATATATATATATATATACATATATATATAGAATAAAATATATAATATATTATAAATAAAATATATAATATACTATATAATTATATAGTATATAGTATATATATCTTATACACCTATCTAACATATGCACCTATCTAACATATACATATATGTCTAACACATGCATATCTAACCTATGTACATATCTAACATATGCACACATCCAATACATACATATCTAACATATATATATATATATATATATATATATATATATATATATATTCTCTAGTTGCATCCACAAATGATGCCTGGGCATGTGAGATAGCTCAAAGGACTCAGTTCCTGCTTAGGCAAGTGAAGCAACCAGGAGTCCCTCCCTGACAACAAATGTCCCCAGGCTCCTCCCCTGGTCTTGCTGATCAGACCACAGAGATCAGGTGTCTTGGTGCATGCTGGTAATCCCAAATCTGAGGAGGCTGCAGACAAGAGAACCATGACGAATCTGAGCTGCATAATGAGACTCTGTACCAAATATATAAAAAATAATAATGACAACCAAAAAGGAATGTCCATGTGATTAACAGCCTGAAAGGTGAGTTTCCCTTTGACATTCACAGTGAATCTGAAAGAAAAATCTATGAATAAGTGATCCCATGATTAGGACATTCTTGTTTTACTTACTCTTCTTATTGGTGCAAAAAAAAATGATGGTTTTTCACCCTTGAATATTAAGTACAAAAGTTGATCTTCTTGATTAATGTAAAGCACTGACAATGAGGTATATGCTTTTGGCTTTGTACTGTGTCTTAGCTCTACATGAATTAAAAGATGATGCTAGATATAGACACACTTGGAGACAAGTGTCAAGGAAAGTTATAATATTTTATTAATAAAATCCTTTTTGCTATGATAACACAACATTGGCTGGAATAATTTAGGATCTCCAGTGTTACATACTGATCTTTACCAATGCTGGCTTATCCTGTGGATTAGTGTAAGCAAGCCCTCCATCCTCTTCCACCTTAGGGTTCACTAAGGGGTCAACCAATAGCATCTCAGGAAAGGGAGAAAACAACAAATACGGAACCCACAGGTGAAGCTGCCCTTCCCCAGCTACAACTGGGCCTCATACATCACACTCTGCCTTTCGAAATGCCCATCAGGCTATAGCTCCCCATTCTTAATTTTGGTGATTTCCTCAGTGATTTCATATTTTGCATTATAAAGAATATTTTTTTTCAAATCCTCTGATTTTCCATTATATTGTATCTGGAAAAAAATATAAATTATACTGCAAAACCTCCCCATCCCCAGCATTGAACCACCTGCCTAGATTGCAGAGCTATTGATTAAGTAGTGTCACCCTCTGCTACATTCTTTATGTAAAAAAAGACGCAGTGAGGTTTCATAATAACCTTATGAAAAATGTGAATGAGAATAGGCCTGTCTGGTCTATTTGTTCTACTTTTGTTCCCAAACTTTAAGTCTCTAGCTCTATTTGTGTTCTCATAGTTAAAATTGTTAGAGTAAAATCAGGTATCTATGATATATTAAAAAAGTCAAAGGCCAGCACATTATGTCAAAGTCTGCTATTTTGATTGAGTTTATGTCATGTAATCACAAAGACAAGTTTGGTGTGATACCCATTGTGTAACCTATTATCAATGCTATGATACCTCTCTGTAACTCTGTTATCAATAGTGTGAGAGCCCACTGGGTAGCCCTGTTCTTGTGTGTAACATCTAGGGTACTATAAATCAAAGGAAACACATAGTCAACACAGACATATAAAGCTATCACTGTGATGTATAGGTTAGAACTGAGGAGAGAATAAGAAGCTTTTTAGAATTTGATGGGATTGAAAAAGTATATCATGCAGTTAAACAGATGACAGTCGAATAAGGAGGACTTTAACAAAGTTGTATGCCCTAACAATCCCATGAACAACAAGTTATCTTCAGCATGCTAATACCTCAGGTAGGAGGAAGATAAAGCTCTCTGTAAAGCTAATGCTTTATTCACCTTCTGCTACCATGAATCTTCTTCGGACAGAAGCTTGTCTCTCAAGGGCTCTTAATGTCACTTGTTACTTACTAGAGTTCATAGGATTGTATTGGCTGAAAGTCATGTTCAATTTTCACAACCTCTTTATTAATAATCAGTGTGTATCTTAACAGACAAATCTTTATAGCTGCTATAAGTAAAAAAAAAGCTAATGGCTTTTTACATTCATTGCAAAAGCAAGTCATTTAGGTGAGAAAAAGCTATCTGATTGTTTCAGGCAATTTAAATGAAATTGAAATGCCTTTGTATAAAACCCTGGCTGAGTGTCCTATGAAAGATGAAGGTGTCTTGGCAAATGTATGGGATTAGTTTAAAGAAATATCAGTTTATCCTCTGACTTTCAGTCATCAATTACATTTCCAGGCTCCTTGCAGCCATTTGAAACTATGAATTCATGATTTGTAATTCTACATACTCTCCGTTATTTTCTTTACTTTGTTAAAATATTTTAATAGGCAATGACAGAATTTATATTTTGAAATAATGACAAAATATAATATTCAAATATACTCATTTCATTCTGACAAAGATAAAAAGTTTGCAATCACAGTTCTGAAGGTAGAATAATGTTTTTATTTGATAAGTTTCAATTTAAATGACAGTCATAATCGAATATCGAAAAAGTGAGACACACATGAAATTTATCTGAGAAAGAGATATATGTTTTTATTTGTCTATTTATCTAGCTACCTATTTATTTATTTATTTATTCCGGGACCGGGGTTCAAACTCAATACCTTGCACTTACCAGGGAAGCACTTAGGCTGCAGTAACTGGTATCTGGAATACCTTGGATTTTGACTTGGATTGTAACTTCAGTGAAAATTGCAATAGTAATATAACAATTATAAAACTGATTTATTGAACTATTCTTTAGGAATTACTGAAAGTACTTTATACAAATAGGTCTAATTTGATATCTTAGCAACCATATATTCTTTGTATAAGTCATGATACTCTGCAGAAAACTGAGAATACATAAAGCAAGAAACTCTAGATTCCATAAGAAAGTGTAAGATCCAAAATCCACTTTTTACCACCTATGAAATCCTTCCTCTCAATAATTACATTGTACCACTTCATAGTAAATAAAAAGTAGGTCATGCCCATGCTGGGCCTGTTAAGTAAAGTCATAACTTAAAGCCTCTGATTTGATCTTCAGGCTAATTTTCATTGCTTTGCAATTTAATCATAAGCTTTACTCTATAGATTAGTCTCTTTCCTTACTAGATTTGTGCTTCTTGACATGTTTGTCATTGATGTAAGTAAAACGAAAAAAAAAAGTCTTATTTCTTCCAAGAAAAATCACATGTACCCATTTGCTTGAAAACATAAAAAAACTAGTTTTGATACTGATTTATTAACTGACATCAGGGGATACCTAAGGAGATATATCCAATAACTTATATTATGCATAGAAACATGGTCTCCCTGATAACTTATTCGAAAAATATATCTAAAAGTTGTTTCCAAAATGATTGATATTATTTACATGGAACCCAAAGTCTCCTTATAAAATTATCATAATGCAATTTTTTTTTGTTTTGTTCCTCCTCCTCCTCCTCCTCCTCCTCC
>PVJA010016379.1:0-43578 GCA_004027025.1 Myocastor coypus | reverse complement strand
CTGGCTGCAACTGTGTCTTCAAGGTTGGAAACTCTATCTTCATTTTCGTTCATTCGGCTCTGCCAACTTGTGATCGAGGTTTTATTTTCTTGTATATCTCTTTGAAACTGTTTCATGCGATCTATGTCTTTCCTATATTGCTCCGTCAGGGAGTCCATCATTTTTCTATTCTCCTCTAATTTTTTATCAATGTCTTCTTCAATAGTATTGAAGTCTGTCATTATGGTTATCCTTTCTCTCTCTAATACAGAGATTATTTCTGTTCTGTTCTCCTTTCTACTTTTGTGTAGTTGTTCCCCTTCTTGGGATGCTATTGATTTAGGCATGTCTCTGTCAACTTTAGATATTATTTCTGCTCTAATGTCCTCTATACGTTTCTCCAGCCGTTTTTCCACTTCATGTATTTGTTTTTTCACTTCAGATGTTATCTCTGATCTCAGTTGCTCTATAAGTTTCTGCACTTGTGTGTCTGCCTCAGATGCTACCAATTCAGAGGCTTCATCTCTATGGTTCCTATTTTCTTCCATGATAGTGTCTTCTGTATTTGCTTTGGGTGGGCATGGGTCCTGAGATTGCATCCTATTCCTTGTTGTTATCATTTTGTATGGAAGTGGACTCTGCACTTTGGTAGCGTTATGCTGTGTCTATGGGCGTTTGGTCTGGAGCCTCCAAGCTGGTTCCTCTACAGAGGTTCCTGACTCTGTGCTGGAGCTCTGGCTGCTAGCTTTTGTGAATCCCGGCGGACGTGGTGTGTAGGTGGAGGTGGAATTTTGGGATTGAGTGGTCCTGGTAGGCTCGTGGACCAGATCGGTTGCCAGACAAGATGTTTGATCGGTTCGGTGCTGGAGGTTGGACAGCGGCGGACGCGCGGCCTGTGCTACAGGCTGGGACTCCAAAAATTGTATTTTGTGTCTGTCTGTGGGAGTTTAGTTATAAGGATATTTGTAAAGTAAAATGACAGGGGTGGGAATATAGCTCAGTGGCGCAGTGCCTGCCTGGCAACTGTGAGGTACTGAGTTCAATTCCCAGTGCAAAACAAGAGAGAGAAAATGACAAAATCTTAGAATAATCATAGCCTATAAGAATATTACTCTTTGCTCATTAAAAAATTGCAATTGATGGATGTATTTCTGAATTAAAACAGTGTCTTCCAAAGTATAAAGCAAGCCCTTCACTTTAAAAACAAACAAAAAAAGAAAACAGAAGGCAAAGATCATGAAATGTCCCTGCAACATGTAAATAGGTCCTAGTTATCTACTTCCTCTTCACTGCGCAGAATGGTAATTCTTGAAAGCATATTCTCTCTTTCTTTAATAAGCTCAATATGCGTCCTGTCATTTGTCGGGCAGGGGAGTTGCCGTCTGTGCCTCTTACTCATGTCTTCCAGAGGATATGAAACTGGGGGCCATCGCTGTCCTTGGCCAGTGACAGTTCCAGCCCGCCTGGGTGATTGGTTGGGGAGAAGTATTAACAGATGACGGTTCCTGTGTTCTTCCAGCCCTTTAAATAAGACAAAAATTTTTTAAAGAATTTTTATTTTTTTTTCTTGTTTCAGAACTTTTGTTTGTTTATTTATTTTTATGGCCAGCTCAGCCTGCCCTAAGGGCAGGGCTGGCGCAGCATGTGGTGATGGGGATCGAACTGCAGTCCCTGCAGCTGCCTAAGCTTTCCTAAGCAGGCACTTTCGACTACTGAGCCACCCTGCCCAGCCTCAATAAGACAAATTTTTGAAGACTACAAAGTTGAGTGTGGCGGTCAGGGCAGTTACCTCCCCCCTTTCCATCTCCTGCATTCATTCTTCCCAAGTTAAAGGAGATGATGCGAAGGCAGGAATGGGCTGAGCGGATGCGTGTGTGGGCTGCATTGCAGCAGAGCTGGCGGATGTCCTCTCCAGGACAAGGTCGTCCTTTCTTGACCAGGTGGCATGCAGACATGGCATTGCTTCTGCCATTTCATGGTGCCTAAATCCTCAGAAAAGTTCTGGCATCCAGGGGACAGGGCTCTCATCGACTGCTTACATAGTTGAGGGCTTCATGATTCTTTCTCTTGAACTTTAGTTTTTTTTTTTAAGGTATGGCTGGCTATCAAGGTGCGAGAATAACTGACAGCCCTTGGCTCACTCTGGACAAGCTGAATTTGAAGCTGTAATGCTAGTGACTAAAAATTGTCCAAAAAGGAGAATCCAGCCCATCTCTGGGCATCAAGAGAAAACTTGTGGCAAATCACTCCATTCTTAGCACAGTTATGGCTTCATATTAACTCCATATGCCAGGTTATTCTAGCACCATTGGTTATTTGCATAGCATCCAGAGCACAGATCATACAGTGTGTACAGGTAGGGGACGTTGACAGTTGACACTATGTGAGTGGGACCTGAGTGTCCCTGTCTTCAGACCTTCCCCTAAGCACTCCCACAGCTGCCTGGACAGAGGTCGGCTTGCCAGTGGGAGTACCTGGGTAAGATCCATCTGCATTTGCGCTCTTTGGGCCTACATGCAGAGTAGGAGGAGATGAGTTTAAATCTCATAGGAAGGAAGCGCCCCGAGGAAGAAAACCCAGGAGGTTAGTTTAATACGAAGAGGAAAAAGGCAGAAAGTTAGAGGGAGGTGGGGATGCATGAGAGTGAATGAGAAGGGTTTCTGACAATTAACTAATTCTCCTTGCTCTAACCCGTGACAGAATTAATCACACATTAGCACACTGACAGCAAAATTAATGTCATATGCAAATTAATAGTTCAGGCTTGGCATTCCACAGCCTGTTGGCTTTTTAAGGCTAGTGTTGTAGTTATACCAACCCACCCTCATGCTGCTGCAGGGTACCAGGGGCAGCTTGGTAACCAGAGCGACTCTCAACCCTCTGGCCTGAAGTGACTTGTGTGGAAACCCACAGCTACCATCCAGTCTGAAGTAACCAGTTGCTGGGAAATGCTGTTGGTGCTAATAATTTTATTTTTAATCACTGCCACTGTTTTAGCAGTCCCTTGGGTGAAGCCAGGGCCTGTTTTCTTGAAATACTTCTCGGAAGCTACTCTAGAGAGGCCATGTTAAGAAAGGGAGTTGGGTGGGCAGGAGTAGGGGACAGCCAGCGTGTGACACAGTTCAGCCCAAGTCACTCCAGTGCTAGGTGTGGGCTACCAAGAGGGTTGTTTCATTTGGCTTCAAAGTGGTTGAACCTATTGAAGCTGAGTCATAACAGGGAAAATGTGCGCCTGTCCTGAATGCTAACAAAGAAGTAAATAGCAAAAAGAAAGAACAGTGTGTTTTATAGCATTCTGACTGCTGAACTCTTGTGCCTGGGGCAAGTATGGGCTAACCTGTTACGGCCAGCAACGAAGAACCCGCTTGCAAATGCGCCCTCTGCGATAATTACTATGTCGACACTTAATGAGTAATAGCATCTCACACTAGGAATTATGCAAGATGCAATCCTGTTCGGCATGGAAGTGTCGGAAAGAAGCAGTTCCGAGTGGGATAAAAAACGGTCGAGGGCTGATGTTGATCGAGAATGAGTATTGGCATTTCCTGAGTGGTGCTGATTTCCTTAGCTTTTTCATTAGCTTCCACTTCATCTGCTACCAAGGAGACTTGAGATTGATGAGGTCATGACAGAGATCTGAGAAGTGCAGTTGTGCGTGGTGGGAGAATCTTCATTCCTGGGTGTGTCTGGTGCCTTCTTTACATTCTATGCTGGAGACAGCGTGGGGAGGAGATCGTGGGCCGAAGAATCTGGAGCCCTGGGAAAACATTGAGGTTTGAGTTGGAAAAGTAAAGTGAGAATTTGAATGCATCAAGAATACACTTGATCTTAGCCAAAGGCTGAGAAGCGGTAAATGAATGCATCAAGGATAAAAGGTACCTGTGTTCATATATTCTGTCCTTCTAAATAGATGACAACATACATAGATGGAAGTATACACACATACCTGTGGGTATGAGTGGGTATGTATTTGCTGTAATTTTTATGTATGGTGCAGTGCCTTGGATACTACTGATTTTTGCCAGTCCTTATAGCAACTTTACTATTCTTTGTGGAGTAGAGGCATTTGTGTCCCAGAGAGTCTTAGAGTTGAATGCCTCAGTGGATGGAAAAGAGTTCTAGAAACAGTGCAGCATGTAGCAGTCTCAAGCGTATTGAAACTGTATATTGAAACCCTGTCTCAAAAAGGATGAAAACAAACCAAAAAAGCAGTCTGAAACAAATAGCTGATGTTTGATCAAGATGATTCCATGCGGAAGAACCCAGGTACCAGGACAGTGCTAAAGGGACTACCATGGTCCTCAGGGTCATAGCATGAGGGGGCCACATGAAGATGCAGCTAGAACTCACTTTCCCATCCCTGTGTTTGAGGTGGCAAACACACCAGTTCTGATGCTGGCCTCCATGCTGCCCCTCTGCTCTGTGCCCTAGGGCCAGGGCAAGTCCTCATGCCCGTTGCCATGCCTCCCACTTGGCATTGGTTGGCCTAGTGGGTTGGATAGGATAAGGTGGACTCAGAAGGGTCGGGTGACAGTGTGCAGAGAGGTGGTTCATCTGCAGCACATGGGCCTTGCAGTCCTTATGTGTGGGTGGTCGGGGCATTCAAGCCCAGTTAGCCGAAGATGGTTGGCAAGTGAAGTACTACAGAGGGAAGGAGGCAGGCGGATGGCAGTCAGTAATGTAAGACAAGACTGGGTGTGGTGGCACGCATCTGTAATCCCAGCCCTTGGGAGGTACAAACAGGAGGATCACTATGACTCAGTAGTGAGACCCTAAAAAAAAAAAAAAAAAAAAAAAAAAAAGTAAGACAAAGAGACAAATTTCTCTTGGGTGCAGTGGGCTCACTTTTAAGCACAGGGGAGGGCAGCCTAAGTTTCGTGGAGCAGTGAGTAGAGAAAACAGGTGGATATGGATGAATGCGGAATTAGATTCTCTCTAAACCCAGATGCTCATATTTTGACAACTGTCCTCAGCTGATGCTGTCTTGCTTCAGGGTGTGGCTAGGGGCACCTGGCCCTCCCTGTACCTCCTGTTCCTGAAGCAAGGTCATACTGACCTGGGGGTGGGGCTGGGGCTGGGGCTGGGGCTGGGGCTGGAATCAATGCTGCCCCCCCCATTCTATCATGTGGCTTAGTCCTCAACATTTCGGTGTCCCAGTGTGTGATCACGGTTCTCAGGCATGAACCGGACATGGCAGAGCACACCTCTCATACCAGCTACTTGGGGCAGGAGTGGGGCTGAGACGGGAGTTTATGGCCAATCTGGGCCGTGTAGCTAGTGCCCTGTCTCCAGATGAGATGCTGTGGCGTTGGCTCAGTGGTAGAGCACTCCTAGTTCTGTTTTCAGTACTTCAGAAACCCATAAGAAGTGCATTGTAAGGGGCCCGGCAGGATGGCTCAGTGGTCTAAAGCACCTGCTTAGGAAAGCTTGGGCGGCTGCAGGGACTGTGGTTCAATCCCCGGCACCACATGCTGCGCCAGCCCTGCCCTCAGGGCAGGCTGAGCCAGCCATAAAAATAAACAAACAAACAAACAAAAATTCTGAAACAAGAAAAAAAAGAAGTGCACGCCAAAATGTGAAGGCATGGCCTGTGCCACAGGGTGTGGGCTGGGCGTGAGGCTGCACAAGTGCCACAGGGTTGACGAGGCTTCGGCCAGCACCACCCAACCCCACACTCCCGTGCTGAGCAGCAGGACCTGATCTGGGCCTAATGGCGAGGCAGGCCTGTGCCTGTGGCCATTTTAATTTCCCCGGGCTGGCCTTGCCTGGGTACTGCCTGCTGCCTGCACGGTTGCTAGGAAACTGGCGGAGACCTGGCTCCTCCCCTCAGGACAGGGCCCCAGAAGGCTTCCCAGGCACAGCCAGCGTGTGTCATGCTGGCTAGGGTCTGTGCCACATGCACTGCCCCTTTGCTCTGTGCCCGGATCCGTTCCCTCAGATCCCTGAACTTCTTTCAGCACTTGGAGTGGCCATGTGTCATATCGAAGTGTGTCGGTGAGGTCACACACGGTAGCTGCTTGGTTGCACCTCGGGTTCGTACTGTGTATTAAGATGCCTGTAAGAGGCCATGAGAGCAGCCCTGATCCAGATTTTATTCCAGTGTCTCTCTTGGGTTCCACCTGGGCAGACCCCACCTAGGCACCATGGAAGGTGCAGAGGAGAAGGGCATGCAGGGTCTGTTGTAGCTCTGTGCAGGTGAGGTACAGCTGGGCTCTGTAGCTAAGTGGTAGAACATACCAGGTGCTCTCTAAAGCTTTTTTAATATTTGGGGTAGAGTTTCCCTAAGTCACTGAGTTGCCCACGATAGGCTCAAATTTACAGTACTCCTGCCTTAAAACCTGAGAAAGTTAGCTAGGCCTGGTGGTGCATGCCTATGATCCCCAAGCACACTAAGAGGCTGAGGCAGGAGGATTGCAAGTTCTTAACCCAGTTGGGGCAGTTCACCAACTTGAAGAGGCCCAATCTCAAAAAATAAGAAAGGCTTTTCCTGTGGGAGTCCCTAGGTCAGGAGGAGCGTGGCCTGCTCATCTCCTGATATCCATGTACTCTGAAAAAGGGGGAGTCCTCTGGCAAAAATGTCACCTTGCCCGCTGTGTTCAAGGCTCCCATTCAACCAGATACTGTGAATTTCATTCACACCAACTTGCTGGAAAATCAACCGACAGCCGTATGCCGTCAGCGAACTAGCAGGTCATCAGATCTGTGTCGGGTCTTGGCGGACTGGCAGAGCTGTGGCTCGAATTCCCAGAGTTTGTGGCAGTGGGACCCACCACTCTGGTCGGGTGTCTTTGGTACTATGTGTTAGGAGGCCGCACGTGTGCACTGTTGGCAGTGCACAGTGAGCACAACCCAGAAGCGGTATGCCATCTGCTCAGCCGTGGCCGCCTCAGCCTTGCCAGCACGGGCCATGTCCAAAAGTCATTGAATTGAGGAAGTTCCTGAACTTCCTTTGGTGGTAGAAGATAAAGCTGAAGGTTATAAGAAGACTAAGGAGGCAGTTTCCATTCTGAAGAAACTTAGGGCCTGGAATGATAGCAAAAAGTCTGTGCCTCTCAGCGAATGAGGGCTGGCAAGCGCAAGATGAGACACTGCCATCACACCCATCGCAAGGGCCCTTGCATCATCTATGACGAAGACGATGGCATCATCAAGGTCTTCAGAAATATCCCGGGCACTACTCTGCTCAGTGTAAGCAAACTGGATAGTTTGAAACTTGCTCCTGGTGGGCATGTGGGGCATTTCTGCATCTGGACTGGAAATGCTTTCTGGAAGTTAGATGAGCTGTATGGCCCTTGGCGGAAAGCTGCTACCCTCCAGAATAACTATAACCTGCCCATGTGCAAGATGATCAATACAGATGATCGATACAGATCTGAGCAGAATCTGGGAGAGTCCAGAGATTGGAAGAGCCCTCTGAGCACCAAACAAGAAGATTCATCGTACCTGAGAACCATGCTGAGCTGAACTCCATATGGAAAGACCATGTGCCGGAATACCATTCTACTCCAGGCCAGGAATCACAAGATCCAGGTGACTAAAGCAGCTGCATGGGCAGCCACATTGGAAGAGAAGTTGCCAGCAAAAAGCCTGTGGAAGAGAAGAAAGGAAAGAAAGCTGCTGGCCCCAAGAAGCCTGTGAAGAAGAAGCCTTTGGGGAAAAAGCTTGTGGCTCCCAAGCAACCAACAGAAGAAAAAAAAAAAAAAAAAAAACCTGCTGAAGAAAAGAAGCCTGCTGCATTTATAAACTCAAAATCTCTATCCCTTCTATATGTGCTGTAAGTTTGGACAGCGTATTTTGAATAAAGACCTGCAAAGAGGCAGTTAAAAGAAAGAAGAAAAAGGGGTCGGGGAGATAGCCCGGTAGATTAAACGCATGTGTGGCAAATGTAGGATCCTGAGTTCGATCCCCAATAAAAAAGACTGGAAACCTAGTCTAGGTTCTAACTCTATTTTTTCCTTTTTTTTTTCTGGAACCGGGGGGTCGAACTCAGAACCTTGCATTTTCCAGGCAGGCACTTGTGCCCCTGAGCTATCTCCCTGGCCCCTATTTTTCCCTTTTTGTATTGCTTTAAAAGATAAACCATCTGGGGGGCCAGGGAGATAGCTCAGTAGAGTTAAGTGCTTGCCTAGCAAGCACAAGGTCCTGAGTTTAATCCCCCGTACTGAAAAAAAAAAAAGATAAACCATCAGTGTGGAAGCACATAACCTATAATCCCAGAACTTGGCAGGCCGAGGCAAGAGTATTGCAGTGAGTTCAAGGCCAACCTGAGCCTGTAGTGAGACCTTGTTCTAAAACAAATGAAAATAACACTGAGAATGTCGTCTGCTACTTGAGGAAGCCACTCACTAGCTCCACATCCAGAAGCAATTTTCCCTTCAGTGTTTACATTGATTATGGTCTCAGTCATGGTGGAATCCAGGGGCTGCTGGACCCAGCTGCTGATAGTGTGGATTAGTTATTTTTCTGCTGATGTCTGTGACCAGGTAAAGTGAAATGTGCATATTCTCTGACGAGGCCCTGTGGCTTCTTGGCATGGATAGGTGTGGATGCATTTTAACAGCATTGTTTATTTCAGTTATTTATTTTTGGTTTTTTTTTCCTTTTTATTTTTTAACAGCATATAAAGTTTTTTATTGTTACATGAAAAGATAACACTCTACAATTCAATAAGATGAAAACACAGCTTAAAAATGAGCAAAGTATTTCAGCAGACCATTTCACAAAAACAGATACAGATGGTCAAGAGGCATGTGGGAAGGTGCCTACCATCAGTAGTTATCAGGGGAATGCAGTCTAAACTTACTCTGGAAGACAGTTGAAGGGTGTACAAAATGCCTAAGCCTCTTAGTGAAAAGCTCTGCCAACTTCTCTTAATTTTATAATCCTTTTTAAAAAAAATTTCTTCTTTTGAGTTCTTAAACTAGGGAGACTATATAATATTTACATATGTAGATTTGACTTATTTATTTATTTTTGAAATTAGCAAGCATTTGGGCTGGTTAAAGTAACTTAGGCCTGTCTTTGCAGTGGCTTACTATGTAAATGCTGGTCATGATGGTGCTTGGGTAGCTTTTAGTGCGGAGGATGGCCTCAGTATGGATGTGTTGCTCATACACGTTATTTCATGTATGTAAAATGATACATGTTTAGATCAAGTATGCTAAGACAGACACTGATAAGAGAAAATGTGCAGTGATCCAGTTTGATGGTTCTAGTTGTATTTTTCCCTTTCTGTATTACCTTAAAAGATTAACCAGCTACTCTTTCTTAAAAACTTTTAAGAGTATCATTTGACAAAAGGGTTCCCAAGTCTGTGTGTAGAACAGAATGAGATGGGGAATGCTTTTAAAGTCTAGATTCTGGGGACCCTGGGAGGAGCCGCTGCTGTGAGCTTGGAGTTCACAGACTGGGTTTTTGGTGCACCTTGAGGGTCATCTAGGAAATGCTGAGCCCAGGAAAGGAATGTTCTCTCAGCAGCAGTCAGGGGTCTGCTGGAAGGTGCTCCCTTCTTCCCATAGTTGAGTGCAGGGGCACCTTTAGCTGTCAGAAAGCCCTTCCTTTATGCTGAGAATCAGCATGCTTTATTACTAGCAGGGTAGAAACAGTCCTCTCATTTCTCTTCAGTGAGCTGGACCTTCCCCGTGATGTGCATGTTGTCTAGAATTTAAGCGATCCTGGGTGCAGTTTGTCCTTGGCTTTTTAAGACTACACAAGGTGTGACGTTTTTGGACTTCACCCATTATTTTCCACCTTAGTTCAATAGCCGTAGTGTGTACCCTTGTGTTGCAGTGTGTGTGAGCTGCTGCCTCTGTCAGCTGTCCCCTGCACCCATCTGCTCCGTGCTGCATGCCTGTTGCTTGCATGCATGACAGCTTCTTCCCACAAAGAAGCAGCTTCTTCAAGTCCTTAGCTGCTGTCTTCGCAGCCTTCTGAAATGATCAGGCTTGGCCACTGCTCCTGTTATGCTGGGACTGACAATCAAACAGGGAGCCCCTGTCCCCTGAGGCAAGTTTTAGACATTCTTTGCTGCTTGCTTGCTTGCTTGCTTGCTTGCTTGCTTGCTTGCTTTCTTTCTTTCTTTCTTTCTTTCTTTCTTTCTTTCTTTCTTTCTTTCTTTCTTTCTTTCTTTCTTCCTTCCTTCCTTCCTTCCTTCCTTCCTTCCTTCCTTCCTTCCTTCCTTTCTTTCTTTCCTCCTGCTTATTCCATCTTTTTAGGGAGCTAACTCTCAAATTTATAATATATGGAAATGTAGCAATGATATGTATGTTCATTTATTTTTATTAACTTTTTTAGTTTGAAAATACTTCATATGGGGGGAAAAACAAGCTGGGAGTGCAGAGGAAAAAAAATGTTATCCTTAATTTCACCTCCCAAAGAGGTTTCAATTTGAAATGTGTACCTATAAGGGCCAGCCAGATAGCTCAGTGGACCAAAGTGCCTGCCAAAGCAGGGACTGGGATTTGATCCCCCGAGTGCCCTGCTGGCCCCAACCTTGGAGCACGCTGAGATAGCAATTGAGACTTGGTGTGGTGACGCACGCCTATAATTCCAACACTTGAGAAGCTGAAAACAGGAGGATCACTACGAGTCTGATCTGTGTAGTGAGACACTGTAGACCCTAAATGTATTTTTAAAATATGTTTGAAAAAACATACTTACAGATACTTATATAGTATAGATCTGGTACTATTGTAAATAGTGGTAACTTGGATCATTTGCAACTAGCTTTTTAAAACCTTTAAAAAAATCATTTATTTACTTATTTGGTACAGGGTCTTGCAACACAGCTCTGGCTCACATTGATCCTCCTGTCTCAGCCTCCCCAGTATTGGGATTACAGGTGTGTGTCACCACAACGGGTTTCAGTGGCTGGCTTGGGACCCAAAGCCAGCACAGCATATAGTACCAGGGATCGAACTCTGTTCCTTGCCCCTTGCCAGGCAGCTGCTTAGTCCACTGAGCTATTGTTCCAGCCTGCAACTAGCTTTTTCTTTTTAAAGCTTTACAATGCATGACCTTTTTTCTGTTTTTGGTGTCACCAGATATTTCTCTACACCATGATTTTTAATAGCTGCAGAGTGTACCACAGTATGGAGTGGCTGTGATTTATTTGGCTCCCTCTCCATTTGACATTCAGATTGTTTTACATTTTTTATTATTATAAATAAAATTTCAATAAATACATGATATAAATAAACAAGTTCAAAGAGCTCTTTTAATCTCAGAGATGTTAAGTAGTGTCTGCTCTGTGTTCCATCCAGCTTCCCTGCCCCAGTTCTTCACTGTCTTTTACTGCTGTTGTATTTTGAGATACTCGAGTTTAATGGTTTTATATGGTGAAATCTTCACATTTGTGTTTCCTTCCCCTTGTTCAGCTCGGAGATGTCTTTCTCTTGCCAAGACTGGGTTCTCCTCCATCCACTTGTAGTCCAGCTGGAGTTCATTTTGGGGTGCGTTGTGCTGGGCTCCCTCTGTTTATTTTTCCTCCATTACTTTTCAGTCCTAGTGCCTTTCACTAAGCAGTGCCTAGAAGTGCCACCCTGGCACTCACTCAGTTCTCTCTTTCTCTTTGAGTCTGTTCCTAAACCTTCTCTTGCTCAATTAATTTTCCTTGACTTTGGCCTGTATCCACTGTCTTATTTCAGCTTGACATTCCTAAGAAGGAAGATATTTCAACACCCCATCATCAGATCCTCTTTCCAGATTGCTCCTAAGGATATCCTGAAAGACGAAATCAAATGTCATTCAGCTTTTAATAGTGTCTTGATTTACCTGTCCAGTAGTAGTCATAGCAATTGTCATTTCATTTAGGGGAAAAAAAGAGAGAAAAAGTTAGGGGGAATGGAAGAAAGTCTCCCATTTTGCATTTGGCAGATGTATTTACTTTTCACGAGCTGCTGTTCTCTTTGTCAAGTGGTTATAAACCTGTGCTTAGCAATTTTGAATTTTCAGATGGGGGTGGTACTGTACACCTGTATTCCTGGCATTCTAGGAAGCTGAGCCAGGAGTCTGAGGACATCCTGAGCTACATAGTACGAGGCCAGCCTGGAATGTAGTGAAAGCCTATCTTAACCCAAAACAAAAAAATAAACTTCTTTTAAAAAGTTTGTCCTGTGTATAATGTTCAAGTTCACAATTTCCAGGTGCTGCTGCAATTACCAGAAAATGTGATCATGCTATTGGTAATGCTGTTACTTTTTTTTTTTTTCTATATTAAGAGAAATGTTGAGAATGCATAGGAAAGAATGTGTTGACATGTTAAGTGTTACCTCTAGGGTAGCTAATTTTTAGAACAGGCCCTTAGCTCTGTCTCGAACATAGTAAGTGCTAAACTTTTCAGTGATACTGAGAAAAATCCTCTGCTTTTTGTTGTTGTTATTGTTGTGGTTGCTTTGATATGGGTCATCAAACACAGCTTTGACCTGGGCTACATCCTCACTTGTTTTTTTTTAATTTTTATGGTAAGTTGCCCCAGGTAGACTGGACCTTGCCATCTTCTTGTGTCTGTCTCCCACGGTGCTGGAGTCACAAACATTGGCCAATACCACACCTGGCTTCTTATACACCTCACAAAATGATTGTGTAATTGACTGTCCTCTACCCAAAATGCTTGGGACCCAGAGTGCTTTGCATTTTGAAAGTTTTCAGAACATACCTTGGGGAGGGGGCCAAGAAACTTGTGTTTCCTGTCTACCTTATCTATAACCAGAAGATCATTTTGTACAGTATCTTGAATATGCCTGCCTATCAGCTGTGATTTATTACATGAAATATGGAATTTTCCATTTTGATGTCCTAGTAGTACACAGGAACTTTCAGATTTTGGAGCATTTGGATCTCTGATTTTCACATTAGGGATGTGCAGCTTTCTTATACCTTTGAAATTTACCCTGAGGCCAGGCCAGGTGGCCCATGCCTGTAATCCTGGCACATGGGAGGCAGAGGCAGGAGGGTCAATGTGAGTACAAGGCTAGCCTGGGCTACAAAGTGAGTTTAAGGTCAGCCTGAACTGCACGACAGAACTGTCTCAGAAAGACCCTTGCTGCCCCCCAAAAAATCTCACTGAGGCTCTGTCGTGAGAGGGTGCATTGCTGTTTCCTGTAAAGACTTCACTTGTTGGATGTTTGGGCAAAGGCCAACGATTCTGATCAGGGACATTTCCATTGAGGTGTGTACCAAGAGTGCTCCTTCTGCCTCTTGCATTCTGTGGGTCTAAGTGTTTATGATAGAGGTTCGCCTCCAGACATATGATGGGATCCGTGCAGCCTTTGAAGAATTTGTATGACATGGTTCTTTGTTAACTACAAAGGCAGATTTTTGCAGTTGAAACAATTGGAGGTCAGAGCCTGACAGGGTCAAATGGGGACAGACATGCCAGATATTTGGAGATGATGGTGTGTGGTGGCTTCTGGGGCTGGGGTGTGGGGCTGCTTCCTGCATCTTGGATCATCATCCTGTCTCCATGGCAGAGGGTGATGGTAAAGGTGGGGTTTGGAAGTTTGAGTGTCATAGGCTGTGTGGAGGAGTGTGACAGCTCTCCCCTAAGCATCCCTGGTTCCTTCCTTGTCTTCCAGAAACAGCTTGTTCTTGCATTTCTTTTTAATGTTCCACTGTAATAAGGCAGTGTACGTTTGGGATTAATTACACCTGCATTTAGATATTTGCAGGCTGCAGAGCTGAGGATTCATAGGCCAAGTCTGTCCCCACTGCCGTGCCCTCCCCAGTGGAATCCTCAGATTAATAGAGAAAAACAAGTGTCACTAGGGGAGACCACCCCAGGCTTGTCTGTGTGACAGGTGCCGAGAGCAAACGCGGGCCTATGGGTGTTGAGGGTCTCCTGTACTTGATGGTGGGGTCCCCTTTTCCCGGCTCAGGTGCTCTGTGTTCTGGCCACTCTAGAAAGGTAAAGAAGGATGCTGTTCTCCCCTGCTCTAAGTAGCTGTGTTGGTGGGGCCTCCACAGCACTGTGGCACTGGTGCTCTTATGAAGTGCCCGCCCTTTGCCTACCCTGAAATTCTGCAGTTTTAGACAGAGCTCCAGAATAACATATGGGATTGGGTGCCCTGAGTTTAATCCCTGATTCTGTTTCTTTAGAGCTGTGTTAAAATGAGCACGCTTCTTAGCCTTGGTGTCACATTTCACAGTCTCTGATTGAGCATGGATTGTTGCAATGTTTTGACATCACATTCATCATGCTACCAGGAGGATCAAATAAGTTTATTTATGCAAGTTTTTGGGGCCCTGGCTGGTGGATAGTGACAGTTTCACATCTCCGAGAACCCAAGTATTCAAAATAAAGATGATAAAGTCTCTGGCTTGTAGGTAGACCCATTAGATAGATCTAATGGACTTTTATTTATTTATTTTTAAAATCTGTCTTCATGTAGAGAAGCTTATCCCTTTAAGATCATTTTATTGTCAACAGAATAACCAGCAAGTGGAATTTTATTCCCCTTCCCCAGAGCCTGAGCTGGACCAGTGACTTGTTTTTCTAATGGGTAAAGTATGGAAAAGGAAAGGGAATATCTTGCTGGTGGAGATCTGGTAGGTGCTGCTTTAAGTGATTCAGTTAACATCAATAGTGACAAGTCATGCTGTTGTTACCTGCCCCCTAAAGTGATGTGATAGGGAGAATACTTTCCCTGTTGGTAGCCTTTCTAGAAACCCAGTCTCAGTCTTCCTGGGAGAAGACATCAGAGAAACCCAGGGTCACTGTCCACACCAAGGCTTGCTCTGCAGGTGATGCCCGATCGACACCCTTTGGACGCTTCCAGGTCATGTGAGCCCTCAACAGGCTGTGCTGGCTACCACAGGTTGGAGGAAGCAAAGGCAATATGACAGCCAGGCTCTATGTGGGGTCCTGCTTCAGACCCTGGAACAGAGTAAGGACATACAGAGACGCGGGCCACATCTGAATAGTCATTGTAGGGTACCGTGTCTTAACTTCTCAGTTAAGACAGACCTTGGGGCAGAAGCCTTACAAAGGTCACGGGAAATGCTGACCTGTCTTTGCCACTGCTCCGGAAATCTAAACTGCTTTCACATAGAAAAGTTAAAGAGACAACGTCTCACAATACATGTTTGTTTTTTTAAAAAAATACTCAGCCAGTTTAGAAGAGTGAGAAAGCAAACTGCTTTGCCCTCAGTGGCCACCTCCCTTGGACAGTGACTTTTCCACGCTGCTGCTTCTCCAGAACTTCTCCCTGAATGCACAGAAACATTTTTATTAAATGTTTTCAAAAGTGCCCCCCACCACACCTTTTAACTCCCATTCTTGATGATACACTTTCAAAGTTTCAAGCCTTTTAAGTACGGTACACTTCTGTAAAGAAAGTTTCTTTTTGGATACACTTTGGCTCTTCCTTAAGACTTACTTAGTTAGAGTGAGTGGTGTTTAGTTAGCTGGTGCTTAATTTTATTTTCCACTTAGACTTCTAACCCATCCAGTTCCATTTATATTGCTTCTGCCCTTGCCTGTCTTTCTAAAGCCTCCCAAATTAGCATCATCTGAGAATTTAATTAACTTGCTGTTTACTAACCCTCGCCTTTCAAGATAATTAATGAGGATGTTAAGTGACACGGGGTTGACACCGCTCCCCGTGGCACCTGGGCGGGCACCTACTGGAGAGCAGCCTGGAGGGGCTGAGACCTCCCCCTGCCCTGCCCTTGAGCCTGTGTCCAGGCCGCCTGGCCACTGGAAGGGGCAGGTAGTGATGGCAGATGTTTGCACAGAGTCAGCTCCCCCCTGCCTCTCTGTTCACTCATTTTCTGCTTTGTTAATTAAAAAGCCTCATTTTACTTAGAGTGGAATGCTTATTTTTGTGTTATTCCCTAGACAGAGTCTACATTACCAGGCTTGAAATTAAACTAGCTGAGAACGTCCAGTGTCACAATTCCCTTTTGTTTCTGGGAAAGTAGCAGCGTAGCATTTCCTGGATCTCTCCACACCAGGTAACCGGAGTCAGTCCCAGAGTCTAGAATGTTCTGTGTTGGTGGAAGTGTTGTGTGGCTCTGCTCTCTAGCATGGTGGCCCCTAGTCAGGAGTAACTGTGCTGTGAAACAGTGGCTGCTGTGACAGAAAAACTAACCTTTTAATCACATTTGACCTAATTTTAAGTTTCAGTGTACACCGGGGCTATAGCTCAGCTACACACACACAAGGTCCTGAGTTCTATTCTTGGCACTCAAAAAAAAAAAAGTTCAGTCACCAACGGCTAGTGGGAATTCCGTCGGCCAGCCGCTGCTGGCTTCTCTTATCTGCAGAGGGTAGTCCGTGGTGGGGCTGGAAACCCAGGGTGTCTCTGTGCCTTTCCTTGCAGCTTTATTCTCTCACCAAGCAGGTAAACTGATTGCGCCAACACATTCAGTGAGCTGTAATTAGGAAGGTACATTTTCTGAAGGAAAAAGATGTTACTTTCTAAATCCAAATGTAAATGACTTGGATTATCCGTGTCAGCGAGCACTTCATTCATGCAGATAATTGAGAATTGACAGCGTCCTTTTCCCTCAATTACTTCGTGATAGTTCCATGTGTTACAGTGGCGGAAACATGGAGCTGTTTTTAAGTAGCTATGTTAATGTCCTCATTAATTTTACCTTTTTCTACCAATTAACAAATACTAACTCCTGTGGCAGAATTCAGTGGGCTTCCCTTAGGAAGCTGCATCCCCTCTTTACCTCCAGACCATTGGAGGCTGGGAAGCTTTGTTTTGTCGCTTTCCATCCTGTAAAAGCACAAGGCTTCTTAGGGGGCGCTGTGTCCTGAGCCTGTCACAGGGTGGCACAGCACAGAGTGGCAAAACATTGACCGGGGACTGGGTGACCCAGACTGATTTCCATGATCTGCATCTGTAACCTTACTGTCTTTTACGTGTGGCTCAACCGAGGGGCTGTAAACCCCTGTCTGTAGGGACCATGTGGTGTCACTCATGGACGCTGTGCTAGACTGGAGAGCACCTGCCCCATCTTGTCTAGGAATTGTTGATGTGCAGGAATGTGGGGCCAGCAGAGCCAGATAGTCTTTTCTTACATTGCTTTGAGAAAGAAAATCAATTGTGATTGCATTGAAAAGTGACAGATGTTAAAATGTTGACCATTAGTGAAAAGTGAGAAAACCCTCTCAGAGGGTTCTGCAGCCTGTAGGATTTCCAGTTGCTGCCTCTTGGCCACCTGTGACATCATCCCCTCTGTCCATAACGGTGAGAGAAGGCACCTGGCTCTTCCCTGTCTCCACCCCAGGTGGAAACAACAGCAAATAGAACAGCCCATAGAAACCAGAATGGCCAAACCCCGTGAAAGCCAGGTAGGGCTGGATTCGTAACTCGGACCTGCTGCTTCCTTGGACTTCCTGGATGTAGGTATTCCCGAGCATTCTGCCTTTGAGAGACGTTAAGCGCATGGTGCAGAGGAAGAGGTGGAGACGTTGTAGTTACCATCTTCTTTGTGCTCCTCGCTGTGTAAAATCTGGATTGTTTTCAGCTGCCAGAGGGCATCAGAGGGGGTTCCAAGTTTGTTGTTAGCATTAGAAATGCCAGAATAATGGGGTCAGCTATAGCTATGATGAAACTCTGAATAAATATATAAACTTAGTACTGTGTCCCATGCATTGCTTGCCTTGGTTGGAGAAGGCAGCGGGGAGCTTGAACTCGGGACCTGTGCTGAGCACACAGGCACACCAGGCCCTTACAAGCGTGAGCAGTGCTGGAAGGAGGGATGCGTCCTGGAGTTGCTCTGGTACTCAGAGTGGAGTGATTTTTGAATAGGTGTTGACCTTCAGTTTAAAACAGCTAAGTTTTAGCAAGTTTTCAAGCCTTGTAGTAAATTCTGAAAGTTGTAAGTAATGTATTTTGCTTAACAAAGCTTGTGTGTGTGTGTGTGTGTGTTGTGTATTTGTGTTTACTTGCACTCTTCATGAAGACCAGGCATACAGTATTCCGAATGATGACATTTTCAGTGTCAGCATATTATGCACAGTGGGAGGGAATCCAGCCAGCCTACCTCTTGTTTTCACAAATAAAGTTTTATTGAAACAACCACACTTATTTCCATCTGTGTCTGTCACAGGTTTTGTGCTATGATGCGTAATGCAGGAGTTGTGTGACACAGCTGGGGTCGCCCTCAGGCCTAAGATGTTTGCCAATTGGACCTTTACAGGAAAAGTTTACTGGCCGCTGGTCTAAATGCTCAAAATATGTCTTCTAAGAAGTTGCATTTTAATGAATTCTGGAGAAACTGTGGACGGAGACATTATTCTTCTCACAGAATCCTTCCAGATGCATATGCTGTCAGCTTGGCTGCCTCTGGTTTATTTCTGTGATCTGAAGAATTTGCTTATTAGATGTTGAATGCAGCGACCCTGGTTTCATGGTAACTAGCCCTGCCTTGGCCCCTCGGTAATGTACTGCTAGTCATTTTATTCAGGAGCCCGAGTAGCTTTCAGTGTTCTTAGGAAGCACGCTGCTCATTAGCGTATGTGTGCAGCCTTCGGTGTAGCTAAAATCTGAATGCTTTCTCAAGCTGAAACAGTGAGTACTTAGAATAATACTAAATGTTAAGTAATAGAGCTTGCTACAGAGACAAAGTGCTTCCCAGGCATTATTAGCTGCGCCCCATCGGCATTCCCCATGGTAATGCCACCACGCAGGTTCTTAGTATTACCATCTAGAGTTCAGTGCTAAGGCAGGGACGGAAAGGTGACTTGCTGAAGGTCATGCAATAACCAAGCCCTCTGCAATATGTGTCATCTCATGAGTCATGTTGTCACCGGGGATTGCAGCTGGCACCAGTGGAACTTAGGCCCAGAGGCAAGCCAGTCTTCCCAACAGGTACTGCCCTGGCAAAGCTGATGATTGCATTAGCAAGGTGAGTGGAGGGGTGATCCAGTAATGAATACGTCTTTGTGTTGAGCGAGGCCCCCAGTGACATCAGAGATGGCACAGGTTCTCTGAGGCTTCGAGTTCCCTTTCGGAGTGATCCACATCCCATGACAGCTCCTTCTTTCTGTTTGGCTTTGCCCTTTATGGAGCATGTTTGCTCTGACTCTGACTGACCTCCTCGGGTGGTGGCATTATCCCTGTTGTGGCTGTGGAGGCCGCTCGGTGTCAGCCTTGCTTGCCTGCTGCGTGGCTCCTCACTCCTGTCCTCTTGTTCTTGCTGTGGGAGGACCTAGGTCCTGTGAGTTGGGCACCGAGTGGAAGGGTACACAGCTCCTGCCTTCAGGAACCTTCCAGTCTCATGGGAAATGTGCTGCGTATGTCAGCATCATACCAGGCACCGTGAGCTGCAGAGAGCGCCTCTGTGGGCATTCACGGGCGGGTGAGTGGGAGATGCAGAAGGGAGGCCAGGCGAGTGTGGGTTGGCACAGAGGTGTGCCAGTTATTTAGATTCAGATTTCTGAAATCTGGATTTCATTGAGTAAATTAGTGGATTTTGGGAACTGTTGTTTGTCTGGTAGGAAATTGATAACCCTGGCACCCCAGATTTCTTCTGGGCTCGCCTATATTCCTTGGCCTGTTAGAGCAGTGAATTTAGAATTATTAGGAGAGGATATTTTAGTTAGCATAGACTACATGAAGAAAAAACTCCCTGTATTTCACCACTTAAAAATAAGATGCTTGATCCTGTCTGTAATGGCAGCACTTGGGATACTGAGGCAGGAGGGTTGCAGTGAGTTGGAAGCCACCCTGAGTCCCAGGCCAGCCTGGAGTGCATAGTGAGACCCTGTGTCAGAAAAACTAAATAACGATAAAAAGATTAGAAGCAAAACAAACCATCTTTTTTTTTTTTTTTTTTTTTTTGGACCAGGGTTCGAACTCACGACCTTGCACTTGCCCAGCAGGCACTTGTGCCTCGGAGCTATCTCCCCAGCCCCAAAACAAACCATCTTTAACTAACTGAACCTGCAGTCACATTCCAGTGGGGGCTCCAGGCCAGAACCAGCAAGGCCTTCGATGCAGGCTGCTTGGACATCCCTGGGAGAGGCATGCTGTTGCTGGGGATGGCCTGCCAGGCACAAGGCCAGGGAGGCCTGGGCTGGGTAGAACGTGGGCAGGCGAAGGTGCACCTGACGGTGTGCAGCCTGGAGCCCTGTGTGCAGCAGGGTTCCTTCCTGGCAGCACGGGGATTTGGACAGAAGAGAGTAGGTAGCCCTGGCAGCTGTTTTTTGGGGAGTGTAAGAATCCAAGTTTGGGCACCAGCAATTGTCAGCAATAGGCAGTCACACAGGAGCACAGGAAGGTCTGGAAGAAAATAATATTGTTCATGTGCTGTGTACATATGCATGTTAAAATTAAAAAAAAAGGCTGGCGAGATAGCTTAGCAGACTAGGCACTTAGGCAGATGCAGGGACCAGGGTTTGATCCTGGCACCACATACCGCACTGGCCCTGCCCCTGCCCCTGGGCACACTGAGTGGGTGCCTGAGGCCGGGCGTGCTGGTGCACACCTGTTTTCGCAGCCCTGGGGAGGCTGAACACAGGAGGAGCAGAGTGGGTCTGAGCTGCATAGTGAGACCCTGTACCGAAAAACACACAAGGAAAACACTCTCCCCATGCTGCCTTGTCAAAGCTGGCAGTAAGTAAGCTGCTGCCCATGAGCTCTGAGGCTGAACTGCCGGGCCCCTAGCCATTCCGTTACCTCTGCCCTTTCACACCTTTCTGCTGGTTTTGGCTAGGCTTTTCATGCTTGACATCATCACACACTGTTTTTGTCTGTAAAGGTATGGTGGCCTTGGCCAGTATCCTGACAGCTTGAGCGGCTGCCCCTGTGAGATAGCTGTCAGCACCGAGGGATGGGACTGCCTTTTCTTCCTGCTGTCGGACGCTCTCCTGTTGTAGATGCGTTCAGGGGATAGCCAAATGTACTGGCTATTTTCAGCGCATCGCAGCTACTTGTCCACTGTTAGTCAAAGCTGTTAGTGAAAGCTAGTTGTACAGAAGAAACAGAAGGGTAACTGAGTGTGGTAATGTATGTGCCTGTGAAGCCAGCACTGAAGAGGCTGAGGCAAGAGGAGCACAATTTTGAGCCCAGCCTGGACTGTCTCACAGGACACCAAATCAGAATAAAGTGAAAGGACAGGTGATTGATAATTACTAAGTTGTCCCCTGGCCAGGGAACACTTGGGCTCATTTGGAGAGAGGCAGGGAAACTCTTTTGTGATCCACATACTAAAAAATGCCACCAAGTACAGACAATCATAGCAAGGTTCTCCTGCCATAAAATCCTTCTTGAGCAAGAATAGGTGCTAGCAAATAGACACACGCTCTTGCTTGCCAGCCTCTCACCTCGGCCAGGAGGGAACAGACAGTCCTGTGTGGAAGCCATGTGACACATGGGCACCAAGGGACAGTTTCGCTGGGCACTGGCAGGGGTCACTTCGTGCTGAAGGACTGGGGTATGGGGACAGTTTTAAGTCAGATGTGATGGAGGAGCTTCCAGGTGTAGATGCTGTCAGCCTGTCTGGAGAATGATGTCAGCGTAAGCCAGAGGAGTCCAAGCAGCAAGGAGCACAGAGGCTGAGGATGGTGGGCCAGTGCGTGGGGACCCTGCAGTGGGAGCGCCAAAGCCCCGAGATGGAAGCCGCCTTGCACTGGAGGAGATGGGCTGTGGACAGCAAGCTAGTGACCAGGCACAAAGTAGAGCAAGAGAGGACTTTCTTCATTTGTTCAGAGCCTCAGCTAATGGTTTTTAAGTACCTGCGATAGCCCAGTTCTGTTGTGTACCGAGGGTAGAAAGATGCCACCTGGTCCCAGCCTGGGAGGGACTGTGCTTGGTATGGCTAGTAGCAGGCTGGTTTTCAGTCCCAGGTCATCAGTGCAGGCAGGAAGCTGCTTCTGGAGGGCTGGCTGCCAGGTGACAGGCAGAGGCTGAATCTAGAGTTGGGGAGGTCTGGGAGCTGGGCCTTTGCCCAGTGGGAGTCTGGACATTCTAGCTGAAAATTTAGTTTCTTCCTCAGAACTAGCTTCGGATTCAGCTATTGTCACTTTACTTCAGTCCCAATAGAGATTGTTTACTTTTGGAATTTGCTTTTTGTTTATTTTTGTTTTTGTTTTTTTGGGAAGAGTCTACAGGGTGTTCAGGGTCTCACTACTAGATTGGACTCATAGAGATCCGCCTATTTACAGCCTACCCAGAGCTGGGATTATAGGTGTACACCACCATGACCAGTTTCAGTTGTTGTCTCAGTGCACCCCCAGGGGTGGGGCCAGTATGGCAGACCCGGGGAGACTTTCAAAATTTGGTAATCTGGCAGGATGGCTCAGTGGTCTAAAGTGCCTGCTTAGGAAACCTTAGGTGGTGGCAGGGGACCACGGTTTGATCCCTGGCACCACATGCTGTGCTAGCCCTGCCCCAAGGGCAGGCTGAACCAGCCATAATGAAAACAAAACATAAAGTTTACATATTTATAACCCCCCCCCAAAAAAAAAACAAACCCCAAAACAAAATTTGGTAATCTGACTCACTTGATCTTTTCCAGTTAATAAAATGGAATTTTCAGGGCTGGGGCTGGGGAGGTAGCTCAGTAGAATAAGTGCTTGCCTGGCAAGTGCAAGGTCCCGAGATAAATAAATAAATAAATAAATAAATGAATGAATGAATGGAGTTTTCTCCTGGGCCTCCATGCTCTTTGAGCTTGCATTCTGCAGCAGGTGGTGGTAGGCTAGAATAGATAGTTCCTCCTCTGAACCAAACTTCAGTGAAAATACAGTGTTCCAGATAGATCTTGGACACTGAACTATATTGGCCCGAGAAAGAACTGATTGGCCAACTGTCTAACATCCTGGAAGACCAGCCCTTCTGGAGGCCTGCCCTGGGACAGTGGTCAGCAGGTGAGTTTATCAGAATCAACCAGAGGGCTTTTTGGAACCTGAGTTTCTGGGCTCCACCCCAGTTTCTGCACACTGGGCAGGGCCTGGGGATGGGTGATTAGGCATGTTGGGACTGGTAGAGCCAGTTGTCCTGGCCAGCCTTTGAAAAGCTCTGGGATAAGTTACACATCCCTGGGACAGGAACTCGCTCGGTGTTCGTGTTGCCCCTTCCTCTAGTGCAGCTTCAGGGCTTCCGCAGCTGACTCCTTTCTCAGCTCCTACCACAATAGGAGCAAGTGTAAAGGTGCCAGGTGGCCCCAAGGGAGGAGGAGCCTACCTGCCACCCCCTCGAGGATTCAGACCCATCCAGTGCCTGTACACCTTGCAGCAGGCTGGGTCCTGACCCTTGGCTCCCCTCCGCCTCAAGGTGGAGCCTTCGGTTCTTGCCCAGCCTCAGTAGTAACCAGCTGACCTGTCTGGATCTTGGAAGGGATCAGCTTCGTCCTCCATCCCTCTGCTTTCGGCTGGGGCCCTCCTGTGAGAAACCTCGCACTCTTGGTGTGATCCAGAAACAAGGTTGCTAATCTTTAGACACAGCCTGAGGAAGCCAGTGGGCACCCAGAGAGCCCCCAGCCCCAGGATGCTCCTGGTCTTTGCGCCCATGGCCATGGGAATGATTAATGGACGTCCTCCACTCTGCCAGACAATTAAGGAAAGCAGGAGAATGAGGGAAACATCTTCAGTTAGACCTAATTTGGCACCATATTGTTTTCTGTTAATCTATTTTGTTTTCTGTCCGTCTGTCCCAAGGGATGGGTGCCTTACTGCTTGCTGAAGCATGCATAACTAATGTCCTCATTAAGCGCTGATCTGTTTATCAGGGCCATGCGAGGAAGCCAGCCTGCCAAACCTAGACCCAAGCTGGGGCTGTTACCTCCCTCTGGGCCTTAGCCCCACCTCATTAAGCTGGTCCAGGCTATTGATTGGGAGCCTGTGTTTGGAAGAGTCTTACTTACTCCATGCATTATCTTGACAGATTGATCAGACCTGATTGAGAACCTCTTAAAGGAACGAACAGCTGTAATGGGAAAGTTGGACTCTGTCATCCGTTAGGATGATTCTGGGAGCAAGAAGAACAAGGCTGACATCTTGGAGCAATTGTATTTACAATTAACATGGCTGAAAACGATTGCCTCTATTGATCCCCCTTCCTGCAATTACAGCCCCATTGTTTACATTCCAGCACTTCAGTTATAAAAAGGAAATTCAATAATTATTGCATTATTTAAAGTTAAAGTGCCACAGAGTTTGCTGGCTGTGCTTGCTGGTTGATTTAACGTTCAGTAAAATCCATGCTGAGCTCTCCATCGTGAGGCCGAACAATATCGGCTTTTAATGAGACTTAAAAGGGGGGGGGAGAGCAAAACTCCATGTACAGGGTGTGTGTCTGGGTTATTTATGGGGGGGGCACCCAAAAGCACAGCTGAGAAAGCCATGTCATCGTTCACAAAGCCGCCTTCCTCTTGCCACGTGGCTGTCCACCCCACAGACAACAGCATCCTGGCCCTTTGGCTCCCATGTCACCGAAGAAGCACTATTCTCTCCAGAACCCTGTCTGTCCTGTCTGCCTCCCACAAATGTAACTGCCTTCTTCAACTTTGAGCAGAACCCCTGGAGTGTAGGGATAGAGGGAGTCATCAGCCGTGGCCAGCATGGCCACTGCTGAAGGCATTTGCTGACAGAAGAGTTCCCTCCAGCACCCCTTCTCTTTCTCATTTTCTCTTTCAAGGGAGATATAAAATAAAATTTAAAAATTAAGCACTGCTTAGAAGGAAGAAGCCATCCCTGTAGGAACCCTCAGCATGCTGGCTGCCCCTAGTTTGTCCCATAATGAAGGTGAAGAGGGCATTTGTCAGCAGATCATGGGAACCCAGGAGGAGACTTGAGTTTGAGCCCCAAATCGTGCTGTCCATAGTGGTAACCACCAGAAAGCTCAAACACATGGCGGGAACTTTGAAGACCGTTTTATTTTTCTCGCATTTGGTTGAAAGTCTTGCATGGGCTCTGTTTCAACAAGATATCGGAAAGGTGTGCCCAGCAGGGTGCAGAGCAAGGGGGGATGTGAACCCTCGTGCTTTGCCATTAGGAGTCATGCTTTCCGCCACAGCCTTGGAAGTGGTAGATTGCAGGTGTGGAAGGAGAGAGACGGATGAATAGACCCAATGCTGGCTTTTATGAAGCATCTGGAGCAGGCCAGTAGTGGGTAGCTGTTTCCGTGTGACTTTTTCATTAAGGAGGTGAATTCTTGTGTGCAGACATCGCATGATTTATCTGGTGCACTTTGGTAGAATCTGAAATACTCTGGGAAAAGGCAAGAGCAGAAATTTTAGGTCTTGGGAAGCTTTCTTCACTCTGGTGGGGCATCTCTGTGTACTGTCTTGCGGCTCTTCTCCATGGAGTTGCTTTCTAAACCACCACAGCTGCCTCAGTCTCACCTGGGAGAGAGAGAAAAATAAACATGCTTGGGTTCCACCAGAACTACAGAATCAGAGATCCCTGGGGCTTGGCAGCACATGGAATAACAAGACCCCCATGGGGTTCTGAGAGGGGCTCAAGTTAGAGACCTCTTGAGCTCGGATACCCATTGCATTATGGACTGCCGTACATGGCGTCATAACTCCATTTGGCATGACAAAGCCAGATCTGGGCTCACCAGGGTAGGGAGACTTTGACGTGCCGAACATTTGGGTACTCTGTGTGTGTGTGTGTGCATGCATGCGCGTACATATGTGCGCACATACATGCACGTGCTAGGAACTGAACTGGGGACCTTGCACTTGCCAGGCAGGTGCTACACTGTTGAGCTATTTCCCCAGCCCTGGGTACATCCTTCAAAGGATCTTCAGGTATGTTTCTCTTATAGTTAAAAAAAAAAAATGGCCTTTTTATCTTTCAAAAAAAGATAGGACAAGTGTAAATGTCTGCATCTAACAGGTGAAATAATGCACGTGCTCAGACTCCCAGGCGGGCATGTTTCCCCCTGGTCTGTGTGGATCATGGAGGGGTTGGATAGAAACAAGCAAATCCTTCAGAATGGATTTGGAGAATCAAGAAAGTTCTCCTGTGCTCAGTGGCAGTCGTCAGAGACGCTGACAGATGTGATAAAGAGCATGATCCGCAGGTTCTATCTCCCCACACCACGATGGGCAAGGCAATACAGTAAACATTTAATTTTGTGGTAGGGGCATGGTATTAAAGTTAAGGATACTGGTTCTACACTAGCAGCAAGACTTTGGGTTAGGTACCTAAAATTGCACACTTTTTGTAAGGAAGAAATTGGCCTATGTGTGCGCAGTCCCCCATCTATGTCTTAATTTCTTTCTTTTCTTTTTTTTTTTTTTTTTTAATGTTTGGTATAGGGTCCCACTCTGCAGCTCGAACTTGTAGTGATTCTCCTGTTTTCAGCCTCCTCAGTGTTGGGTTTACAGGTGTGTGCCACCAAGCCCAGTCTTGGTGGCTGGCTCAGTTGTGCCCAGGGGCGGGGCCAGCAGGACATGTGGTACTGGGGATTGAACCCCCGTCTCTGTGCTTGCCCACTGAGGTGCTTAGTCTGCTGAGCTGTCTCGCCAGCCCTCCATGTCTTAATTTCTACATAGCACTTTTCTTTCTTATCAATCATGAATTTTTGGGGGGGGGGGCTCTGGGAAGGATGGGAAACCTTCAGAAGGGAAATGTCAAACAAGTGTCTTTCACGGGGAGCTCAGATCCATCCCTGCTCCTGTAGGCTTACTAATTAGGAAAGATAATACTACTAATAACTTCATTTAAGATAGAGGATGACCATGTATCTGGTGTTCTGTGCTAGAAATTTTGTGTGAATTCCCCTTGGAATCTTCCCAGGAGTGACAGAGGTTCTGTAACTGTCCCAGATTTTCCCACGAGGAAATTGAGGCCCAGCCCTGTGTGTGACTCTCCTGAGATGGTAGAGCATCTGGTGAGATTCAGAGTGAGGGTCCTCTTCCTGGCTGTTTTCACCCAGGGAACCCGTAGGCCACCATGATTGCAGCAGCTTGACATGGAGTGGGGTGGGTACACACTAGTGTGCCATGTATAGAATAGCCTGTTTTGGTTTAGGGTTTACATTTGTGAGGGCTAGGTAGCAGCTCTAGAGAAGAAGTGCATCTCAGTGAATGAATAGAGTCATTGTCACTGTCCCAGGGAAGTGGGTCATTTCAGGTCCTGAAGCTGCAGGTTGCTTCTGCAGGGTGGTCAGCTCCCTCTCAGCCTTGCCCACCCACACAGCCCATAGGATTTTGGCTCAGTAGAGACTCATCCCCTTGGCAGAAAGCTGCCCTCTTGGTGCGTGGCCCAGGGAGGACCTGTACATGCCCGGGAAGCCTCTTCCCCGGGGGCAGACAGTGACTCCACTCTCTTTACCAGCATTTTCCTAACACAGATAGTTGAAATCTATTTTGCTAAAGGATCAACGTTCCCCAAGGGCCCATATTTGTATTTTTCCAGAAAAGATCCAGGGCTAGGACAGGTTCAGGCTCAAGAAGGTTTCAGACTTAGACTTTCCTTCTAGGATTCAGTGAGTTCGTCAGGGCCACCAGTGTTGTGAGTTTGCCAGGGTCGTCCATATAGGAGTGGTAGTCTGCGCTCTGAGAAGGAAGGAATATGGCTTGTTCCAGAGTGTCAAGAGTCTGGCCTAGAAACCAGAAATAGGGCAGAGCCACCCAAACGGATTGATCTAGGGAGCATTTTTACTTCCTTTGGCCTTTTTTTTTTTTCCTTGTAAACCATGGTTAGGGCTTAAATCTTAATGGTGTCTGCAGAGCTCCTACAGTGAAATAGGACCAAATTAGCATGTGCCAAGGACAAGGGCATGAGTGGATGAAAAGCCAAGATTAAACAGAAAAGACATATATATATTTAGGTTGACCTTTAACACATCTTCCTAAAAATGTGACATTAAAATCTGAAACTACCTCAACCTTACTGATTAAAAAATTAACTGCCCTCACCCCTGGTTACACTGCTACATCTAAAAGGATTCTTTTTTAGGCATTTAAGGTAAATACCTGGGTCTGGGGAGTGTCGGGTTCCTGAAAGCCTTTTGCCTCGTCACTGTCATAGTTTCACAGCAGTGGATTTAGAGGTGAAGCCCAGGGTCCAGTTCTGTCTCTCTCACCCTCTGGGAGACATTGGGGCAGTCACATGGTCTCTTGGAGCTTGGGTTCCTCCAAGGATGTGAGGGAAACACTGCCCACCTGAGGGGGCTGTAAGAGGAAAATGTAGACATTTATGTAGGGGCGGCAGGGTCAGTGGTGTGTGCGCCTCCAGCTTTGACCGACTGCCAACTCCTGACTTCCTTGGCCCTCCTAGGATACTGGAGCATTCACCCGCTAACTGTGAATTTCTGTCTTTTGCTGGCCCCTTTTTTACTAGGTATGTTGATAACATTTTGTACCCTTTCCTCACTGAGTGAGCCTGAGACTTGTGACATGCTGCGCTTGGCAGGCTTTCTCTCCAGCAGAGCGCCCTGATGGTGGCTTCTTCTGTTCTGAGACCTCCAGGTTTGTGGCTCGAGGAGAATCACAGGCTGCGCTGCCTACCTTTGCTTAGCTGTCCTTGAGAGCACGACAGCTTTCTCAGTGGGCATCCAGGATATCCTGTGATTGCGGTAGCTTGCTGAGGGGCTGCCAGGAATGCCCCCTCCACCCCGCCCCACATCACAGCACTTTGCCATTGTCACTTGCTGTCAGAAGAGGACTGCCCTGTGGTGGCCCAGGAGAGGAGGGTGGGTGTGGGCATGCTGATGGGAACAGGTGTTACTCCCCCAAAGAAGCGACTTTTGAGAATCACAGGTGCGTGTGCACTCGTGTCAGAGTGTGCTTTGTCTACTTCGACTTTAAAGAGGCGGCCGTGTCAAAACCTGATCAATATTTGCATTCCATGCATGAAGAACCAGATGTTAGAAGTTTCCTAGTGTTGGGGAGGAGGAGAGAGCCGGGGCCCCTCCAGATTTATACAAATCGATGTTCTCTGACAGAAGTTGGTTAGTTTTCCTGGGAAACAAGTAACAGGAGCACATTTTTTTGATTTTCACGATGAATTATTTTCTAACGAGCCCTCTTTGACTTTCAGTATTTGGCCAGGGTGAACGAGCCCAACATATTAATGGGGTAGAATCCCGTGAAGCCGTGCAGCCTGGCCCCTCTTCCTTCCTGTCTGTTTTAATTATTAATTTGCTTTTTTGCACTTGCTTTATGTGCCAGGCTCGCTGTCAGAATGCCTGTGACTGTGGGAAGGGTTTTTTTTCTTTTTCCTTTTCTGGGTTCTTCCCTGCCAGCCAGGCGGAGAAGGGATATCACAGAGACAGATGCAGAACCTTAGATATTTCCTTGTCGGGAGCTCAGGAGGGTCACCTTGCAGCAGACTGCCAGGAGCACTTCTGAACACTAGCTGTGCAGGCTGAGAAAGGCGCAGGTGCACCCAGAGGGGCCAGTGTATTGTAGACACTCAGCACTGAACTAAGCAGACTCTACCTAGTGGGCTCTGCACCCAGCCTGCTCAGGGCCCCTGGGGACTGTATACTGCAGCACTAACCGCAGTTGAAGTTGTGTTGTCTCGTTTTCTAGTTGTACGGCCAATCTGACAGAGGAAAGAGGGAGGAATTGTGAACAACAGAAAGAGGAAAAACTGTAAAACAGAACCTGCGTCTTCCTCCTGGATGGGAGAGCCCCGTAGAGAGGTGGGACATCAGGGAATTCAGGATTTGTGTGGGAGAAAAATTTCCTGCCTGGCCAAGAGAGCAAGAACTCTGAAAGGAGGCAACTCTGTTATTGAGTGTACCACTGGAATTTGTGCCTTGGTGGATTCTTCATATATTACAGTGAATTTAATTAAATACATTGTGATCCCAATTGAGGGTATTCTAATTAGCTGGGTCAGGCAGAAATTATTCTCCCTCCTTCTCCAGATGAAAACATCTCTGCTCTTCCATGAGGAAGGCGTGTCCTCGGCTGTCTGACTTGCCCACGGAGTCCTCCCCTGCCTGTCTCGCCGCTGCCTCAGCTTCATGATAGACAGCTCTCTGGGTGGGGTTCTGATGAGGGGAGTGGCCTGTGCTGTGTAGGAGGGAGACAGAGCTGGCCAGTGGGGTCACGGGATCAACCTACTCAGGACTGGGGATGCAGAGCTCAAGGCCATACTGTTGTCTGAGGTCCATGTACTCTAGCTTGGACCACCAGGGAGTATCCAGAGTAGGAACTGTCCCACATTAGAGAGGCACCGATAGACTCAAGTCATAAATGTGGGGTGAGCTGTGATCTTCCTAAGCAAGTATTTCTTAGAAACCAAGATGTATCTTCTGGAGTTTTTATAGTGTCTGGAATAATGAAGTTGGAAGGTAGAACAAGCTTAGAAGTTTGAATTAAGCTTCTCTGGAAGTTGCTAAGAGATGATCTTAAATGTCCCTTCTACCAACATCAGCGTAAGAGACCATGGGTGTACTTTCCTATTCTCCATGATGTATAGCATATGACCATTTCTTTTTCTCAAATGACTCTCAAGTGGTAGAAAGAAGGATGTGTGGCAGTCCAAGAGACTGCATTTATCAACATGAGCTTGAAAGTAGACTGGTTTAGGGGCTGGGGAGATAGCTCAGTAGACTAGGGGCTTGTCTGGCAAGCGCAGGGTCCAATCCCTGGTGTGGGGGAAAAAAAAAAGAAAAAAAGAAAAAGAAAGTAGACTGGTTTGGGAATATTCTCATCATATCAGGTTTTATTTATTTATTTATTTGTTTGTTTGTTTATTTTAAGACCAGGAATTCCTTTCTGTGTGTGTATGTGTGTGTAACTGGGGATTGAACTCAGGCTCTTGCGTTTCCAGGCAAGCACTTACTCTGCTGAATCATCTCCCCAGCCCCAGGAGCTCTTAGTCTGCTCATTTCTTTTTTTTTTTTTTGGTGGGACCAGGGTTTGAACTCACGACCTTGCACTTGCCCAGCAGGCACTTGTGCCTCGGAGCTATCTCCCCAGCCCCAGTCTGCTCATTTCAATTCAGGATTTATGCAGCCCTATCGCCCAGGAGCCTTTGGAGTTGAGGACCAGACATCTGACGTCTCAATTCCCACTCCTTTTTGGCTGTCTTGACCCTCTCTGTTGGCTCAGGGAGTGGAAACCCCCGCCATCTGGAATACAACTCTCCCAGCTGTGTTGCGATTTTATCTTTAAAATTCCATGCCTTCTTGCAAGGAAATCCTGTTTCATGGGGGCAAGGGGGTCTTTGGAAGCAGGACCTCAGTGGTTCTTTCTCTGATTTCATAGTTTACAACACAACCCATCTCCCATGATAATTCAAGGGAGCTGTTGCCTTGTTTGGTTATTTTCCCTGCAAGCTTTTATTTACTCCTTTCAATAGAAACTTTAATAGGTTCATCCTTTTGGCCATTGGAGGCCCAGAACAACAGTTCCCAGCTCCAGCATCTCTCCTGTCCCCAGTTCCAGATGAGAACCTGCTTCCCAGGACCCCAGAATCATCCTGTGGGGCTTTCATCCTTTTCCTTGTGGAGAAGTAGAGGGACCTGTCCTGAGGCAGCCTCGACCTTTCCTTTTGGCCTTGACAGAACTCTCTCCTCCCAGGGCGCGGCCTCAGAACACAGTGTCTTGGTGAACTCCATCTTTCTCAAGTCCTCTGTAGGGAGCCTCGTCTCTGAGGAGCAATGCTGAAGACAAACCATTAAAAAAGCTCAAATTTATTTCAAGAAAAATTGCCTTTTATTGTCAGTTGCAGCTTCTCTGATATTTAAGTTCAGGGTCTCAGTTCTTCTGGCCTCTGGTTGTGAAACCCTTCTAGGTCAGCTGTTTCTTGTAAGGATTTCCTCTGCGTGGTTCCGAGCACGTGTGGGTCCTGACTCACCCATCTTGGTGACTAGGATTGTTCTCCCTGGGTGCCTGAGAGGCCTTTGGCCCACCCGAGGTGGACGCAGCTTCTTCTGGAGCATGTTAGCCAGAGTGAAGGCCCTAAGCTCCCTATGAGTTGCTGTGCCACTAATGGGGCTGTTCCTGCTGCTTCTGCCAGCCAAGGGCATGTATACTCCTGGGTTTCCAGGCTTTGCGAGCACAGGTCAGGTGGAAGCGTGTGTGAGAATGTGGATCTCAGAACAGCATCATCTGTAAGGAAGGACTTCCAAGGACAGTCTTGTCAGACATGTAGGACATTGCTACTGCTCCTGCTTCCCTTATGAGAGCCCAGGCAAGGGAGAGATCCTAGCAGCAGCTAAGACCATGGGCAAGGAATGGGCAGCTGACAGGTCCTCTGTGGGTCAGAAAGGAGGTGGGGGACCCTCTCGGTGCTTAGATCGCTCCTCAGGCCACAGACTGGAGTGGTGGAGAGGCCGGGTGGTGAGGAGAAAGGGGGAAGAGCAAGATCACACGTCATCCGAGTTCCCTCTTCCAGGAGCATGCTAGGTACATGGTGTGGTGAAGGGAGGGAAGCCCAGGCTTCTACTTCGCCTTTCCCAGCAGCTAGTTGTCACCTTGGCTCCATCCTTTAAGGTTTGTGGGTTTTCCCTGTTTCATGCACAGCCAGTCAGAAAGCTCCTTCCCCTGCCCTGGGCTATATAGAAGATGCAATGTGTCACCTCCCTGACTGTTCAAAGCCATGGTGCCTAGTGTCCTGAGCATTCCCAGAAGGCCTCAAAATGTTATCAGCTTGGCTCTTGGGTAATCTTTAATTCTCTTAAGCGCAGAAGTCTGGGTCAGCTGACTTTCTGTAACAGCGACCTTTCTCATATATTACTCTGTAATCCCGTGTGTGTGTGTGTGTGTGTGTGTGTGTATGTGTGTGTGTGCCCGCCCGCTTCCTGCTGACTCTCAGGCTTGTGTGCTCCAGACCTGGCACTGTGCATGTTGCACACCCAGGCAGCGTCATTGTGCCCGTGTGATGCACCAGATGACCCATGATGCTGGCCAGTGCTAGGCCAAGCGACCGTAAGCCATTGACAGGGACTTAGTCTGGAGCAATATGTCTGTCACTTTTTTAGACCAGAGGAAAGTCTGACTTTGGATTCTCCCAGTAGACTATAAATATAAAAAAGAAACATTGAGTTGTCCTTCGTGTGGCAGGGCTGGATGGTAGCTTTGACTCTTGTGTTGCAGACTCAGGGTGCTTTGCTGTCACCAAAGCAGGGTTGGCTGACTTGGTCTGTAAGGGACTGGAGAGTATTTTCGGCTCTGCAGGCTATACCATCTCTGTCACAACCTTTTTCAGCTCTGGGGCCTCAAAAGCAGCCATAGAATGTACTCAAATCAATGGAAGTGACTGTGTTCCAGTAAAACTGTATTTGTTTATTCATTCATTCATTCATTCATTCATGATTTAATATTTTTATTGTTTAAATTTATTTATTTTTCTTTTAGAGTCTCAGTACTGAGCCATAGTGATCCTCCTGTTTGTACCTCCCAAGGGCTGGGGTTACATACGCACACCACCACGCCCAGTATCGCTGGCTCAGCAGGAGGGGCTAGGAACTGAACCTTGATTCTAGCACTTCCTCTAAGCAAGCACTAAATCTGCTGAGCTATACCACCGGCCCTTATTGTTTAAATTTAACAATGGTTATATTACATATTTTCATCATCAGATCAGTTTAGATTAGTAGATATAGGTATATAAAACTGATCAAACAATTAAACATTAACATTTTCAATAAACATTACTTTTTTTTTCTTTTCCCCTTTCTTTTTTTAAAAGTTGACACATTGCATATTGTCCTCACAATAGTTCTACAGAGCACAGTGTGTGGGCATGACCCACCTCCCTATTAGTAAAACCATATTTATGGTGTCAGGCAGTGGGTTGGATTGGCTGAAAGGCTATAGTTCACAGACCCTCAGTCTAGGTAAGGCAGGACGCTTTTTTTTTTTTTTTTTTTTTTTTATCTTTTTGAGACAGGGCATTGCTATGCAGTTGAGGCTGGCCTTGAGCTCACTTTTGTAGCCCAGGCTGGTCTCAAACTCGCAGCAAACTTCCTTCCTCAGCCTCCCAAGTGCTGGGATTACAGGCGTGCACCACCACGCCCAGCAAGGCAGGACACTTTAGCAAGTGAAAGAAATCTTTAACAATTGTGACACTGAGCAGTGTTACCAGCACTCAGGGAAGGTGCCCAGGGTAGATAAAAACGTGAGCCACCTGTGGCTTGTATTGTAGAGCTGCTAGAGAAAGGGGTATGTGGGAGCACAGCCCCCTAAGGGACTTTATCGCTAGCTGCCGTCACGTTTAGTTGCCCCAGTGTGTCCCCTGGTGCCATGCCTTCCTCTATCCCCAACCAGTCAGGGTGGGGTCTTGGCAGTGGTGGGCTACCAGTGGCTAACGCAGGGCCTGTTCTCCTCCTTTGTCCCCGCAGCACTTGCAGCAGCACGAGAGCGGGGTAGAGGGCGAGAGCTGCTACTACCACTGTGTCCTGTGCAACTACTCCACCAAGGCCAAGCTCAACCTCATCCAGCATGTGCGCTCCATGAAGCACCAGCGCAGCGAGAGCCTGCGCAAGCTGCAGCGGCTGCAGAAAGGCCTTCCCGAAGAGGACGAGGACCTGGGGCAGATCTTCACCATCCGCAAGTGTCCCTCGACCGACCCAGGTGAGATATCGGTGGATACAGTGGACCAGGGTGGGCAGGGGTGCTGGTCTCCATGAGGCCTCCCGAGGGCTTCTGTTGGAGGAAGCCATGGCCGTCGTTGGCCTTCTAGGTGGCCGTTGTGTTTGGAAGGTTGTGGTGCCTGTTGTTTTGTTTCTGGAGCAGCTTAGTGCTAACTTTACTTTAGGGTGGTGCTTGATCGTGAGGTAGGCAGAAGCCGTACCCCAGGGGAGAGCACAGGAGACCTTCTGTCTCCTGCCCTCGCATGCTTCTAGTACATGCTCTGGATTCCACTGTTGTGCGATGTGATCCAGCAGAGTCTGAATTGCCTGCCTTATGTAGTATTAAGAGGAGACAGTTTGTGGCCTCCACATCTGGCCTGGGAAAGTGGACTTTGGGGAGGATCAAAGCTGGTGCTTCTTATAAAAGTCTTCATTGCATCTGAGAGAGGTTCTTGTCATTCTGTGATCCCAGGCTTCTTGCTGTCCCACAGAATCCAGATTTTCTGGTGGCACTCGCCTGGTTTCTCCCTCACCTCTGCTGTCTCATCTGTAGTCACCTTTTCTCCTTTGCTCCTTTTCTGTTCCCGTCTTGAACTCTTCGGTAGGGTCTCCTCTTCTTGTTTTGCAGTCCTGGGGCCCCTTCTCTTAACTTGGAAGCAAGCACAAGATACTCACTTGCCACATTAAAACCACAGAGTGGGAGCCCCACTTCCCTCCTCGATTCTTCCGGAAGAATGCTCTGCCTCACTCACCTCTGGTCCACCCTCAGCCAGCTGTGTTCTGTTGTCCCTGAACCACTCTGTGAAGGGTACCAGGGGCCTGGGACCTGCCCAGCTTAGGGACTGTGTGCTGGTCCTCGTACTTCCTTCCTGTACAGTTCGCAAGGGCTGCCTGGTCCCTTCTGGAAGCTGCTTTCGCATGGTTACTTGTGCTTATTTCTCACCACTTCACGTGGCCATTCCAGACTCTGGGTCGTCAGCTGGACGTGTGCTCGTGTCCCTGGGTATCAGGCCTGGCCCTCAGTATCCAGCCTCCGGAAGCTCTGCTCTCACATACGCCCAGATGCTGGTAGTCAGCTCCCCAGGTGTCTTGCTGGTCCCCCAACTTGGCCCCAGCAGACCTCATTTTTCTTCTTGCACAGTAGTTAATGACCTGAGTGGTTGGGCCTGGAGGCCCTTTCTCAGCCCTTGGTCCCCTGCAGCATATTCTCAGCTGCCGAGACACTGTGGCTGGGGGAGGTTTTCATCTTAATGCTACCTAAGCATACATTTTTCTACTCTCTAGAGGTAAAATGTTCTTATAAATCTTATAAAGAATGGCATAACTTTGCCCTCATCTCATTCTTCAAGGCTTTGAGATAGATCCGTTGTGACTTACTTTTGTATTTCTCAAACACTTTGCCACCTGTTTCTTGATTGCTTTTAAGTTGTAGACATCTCTTGACTTTCTAGCCCAGAAAGCTCACCACCCCCCCACAGTACCCCCTGCAAACACATTCCACTGCATGCAGCGCACCCACCCCCCTCGTGGCCTGTATCTTAATCCTGAGTCTCCCAGGCAGCAGACATGGCACCCCCATGCACTCCAGATGTATGTCCCACAGATACTTCACCAACACTTCTACTCCATATACCATGCACATACCCCAAATACATGCATCCTGTGGCCCTGAGCACCCCATATTCACTTACTTTATGAACACAATGGAAACACTCTGTCCCTAACACATCAGTAGACTCGGCACCCCACGCACCCCACATGCATTTGCACCTCACAGAATGAGCACATGAGCCCCAACACTCAACAGATCTTGCACCTCACCCATGCCTCTGCCTCCCCCACACTCCCCAGCCCCCTCCATTCTCTCTCTCTCCTAATAATTTGGGGTTATATTAGTATTCAGTGTTTTCATTATTATAACTCTATAAATATTAATCACAGCTGAGCCATGTAGAGTTTTATAATTTCATTTACCTTCTTGTACAACTTTTGTTTTCCCTGGTTTTCTGGGTACCTATGATTAATTCATGGCTCACCTTCCGCAGCCAGAGGAGCTGCTTCCTAATCTCCGTGCTCTGTGCTGCCGGCTTCTCCATCTGCCGCCGGCTTCTCCATCTGCCGCATTTCCTGCGGAGGGGCTCTGTTGCCCTTGACCCCGTGGAGCCTTCTGCGTACCAGCTCCTGCCCGCACTGTCCACACCTTTGTGGCTGTGTACTGCGTGGAAGTAAAACTGCAGTGGTCCCAGGGCAGGACCCACAGTTTAAGAATGTCCCCCCTCGCTGGGGTAGTTGAAGTTTTGTAGCATGGCAGTATGTCCTGACTACCAGTACGAATTGTCCCTTCAGGAAAGTGCTGATGGGGACTACGATAATTTCTGTCACTTCCAGGTCACTGCAAGACCGTCCTTTCCTGTGTTTTCACATGACTTTTCTGGTTAAATACAAGTATTTACTCTGTAGCTTCCGCCTGTCTGTGTGTCTCTGCCACATACCCCCATGCAAGAATCCTCAGGGGCACAGTGGAGACAGGCAACTGCAGACCCTCCTGTGTCCTCAGAGACTGAGATTACTGTCCCCGCCTCAGTATTTAACCTCTGCTCTTCTCTGTTCCTCTGCTATTGAGTTATTTCGTGGGGACCTCCTGCCTTCTCTGACAGCCATATCTTACAGTTATGTGTCTTTTTATTTTTCTTGTCGTTGTTTTACTGTTCAGTTAAAAGCCAGTCCCTATCACCCCTCAGTTCTTTCTTTCGCTATGCTCCGAATTCCCTGGTTATTAGTGAGGTGCCCCAAACTAGTGCCCACAGGCCTCCACCCTGGTCCGTGGGCTACAATAAACAGCTCCCCATTCTATAATGCAATGTTCCTCCTGTTCGTGGGGCCCGCTCCGAACTGCTCTCCCACTCCACTGACTTCTGGACCGACCGCTCTCACTGAAGGTCTCTTAGCCCCTTTCCCCCAAATGTCTGAGCAACCCGAGTGGAGATAGTCTACTTCCTTGCTGTACTTCCAAGTCCTTTTTTATTGTCTTTGGCGCCTGGTCGCCTTGCTCTGCCTGCCCCTCCTACTCATGCCCCATGCACTCTGCTGGCGACAAAGGGACTGATTGTTAGGTAATGCTCACGCTGACATTAACGGGAGCTTGGCTCTGTTTTAGAAATCCCTGTGAGAAAACACATCTTAAAACATATCCTCCCTGTCCCCAGGGATTGGCTCTTAAAAAGTGGAAAGAATGTCTTCAAGAGCAGGGACATTTCGGGCCTGACATTTAAGATCATCGGTTTCAAATTTGTAAACACAAACTTTGTAAAGTACTTCTGGTCCTCGACACTTTAACAGAGGGATCAGGACGTGATCCTCCAGCTGCAGGCATCATTCATGTGGTACTTGAAGCACTGAGAAGCCTTTTGAGTCCCTCACAGTGCCCTGCCTACTGATCCACTGGCCCTGCGGCCCAAGTTCAATGGTCACAACTACCTCCCCTCCCCTTCCCTCCCTTCCCCTCCCGTTACCCTCCCCTCCCCTCCTCTCCCCTTCCCCCTCCCCCTTCCTCTCCACCTTCCCTCCTCTCCCTTCTGTTGTCCACATACCTCAAAGTTTTATGTAAAAACTATCTGGAATCCCTTTCCATTTTTTTTCCCCTCCTTTCAGAGCCCTACTCTGAGCCTTTGAAAATTATCAAGAGTGAAATAAATTCTTCCCTGTACATAACAAAAAGATCTCTGCTAATTTTACCTGTCTCCTCCCAGTCAGCCTCTCTCACCACATAGCCCAGCAGCCCCTGTTGGACTGGAAGAAGGAGTTGAGAGGGAGGGGCTTGCAGAGGTCTCCTCTGGCCTCCAGAACTTTCTGTTCACTGCCAGCAGTGTTCCCTGTTGAGTGGGGCAGGAACTTGAGGCTAGAGGGTCCTGCCCTGCCTGGGACGGGGGCCCCATGGCTGCGTGAGCCTTGCATGGTGCTCTTCAGCCCCACTCCACACAGGACTTGCACACAGACATGATTTTGGTCTTTCTGTTTTAAAAATGTCTTGGATGGGCAGAGGGATAACTCAGTGGTAGAGCTTGGCACACCCACGTGATCCTAGAGTTGGTCCTCAGAACCACAGATACAAAACAAAATGTGCCAAAGAGACAAGAACAATTTGGACATACAAATTTATGAAAAAAGATGGAGCCTTTCCTTATGTCATCCTCACTTAGCATTTTTAAATTTCTTTTTTCTTTTTTGGTCTTTTTGAGATGGGGTCTCTCTATACAGCTCAGGCTGGCTTTCAGCTAAGTTTGTAGCCCCCAGGCTGGTGTTAGACTTGCCTAGATCCTCCTGCTTCAGCTTTCTCAGTGCTGCGATTCTAGGCCTGCGCCACCACATCCAGCTGGGCTTTTGATTATTAGTTTGAATCCTTTTTCTAAGAAATGAAATGGCTTCTGTACTGAGTTCTGCTGTGTGTGCTCCTCCCCTCCCCACACACAGGTCTGGGGCTCCACCCTTGTGGGCTGCTACAGTAGACTTTCTCTCTCAGTTGCTGGTATCCGCTCTCCGCTTCCTTCAGTGGACCAAAGGCTCTAGAAAGGTGAAAATCTCGTGTAGATGGGGCATGTGTAGGGTCAGCTTCTATGTTTGTCTATTAGAAAGGTGTTGCTGGCCCTTGGCGGAGACTGTAGTTAATTTCACTGTAGCATGTCCTGGACTCTCCTCTTCCTCCAGTCTTTTTTCTTACTCCACTTGCTTTACTACTTTTTCTTTCCTGTAGGCATTGATCTAGAAACTTGGCCTAAATATAATTCCCCTGGCCCCCTTGAGGGCCTACTGTGTACGAGCCTTTTACCAGTTGGGGGACGCAGCTGAGATCTGCCGTCCACTGTAGCTTGGCACCCTGGCACATCCCACCAGCCAAGGCTCCCTGAGGTCATCAGACAAAGACTCAGGTTACAGAGGGTGTGGTGAGTCACTCAGGGCATGACCCTTGTGCGTTGTTATGGTTTGTGTATAGGTGTCCCCCCCAAAGCCTAATGTAGTCCTGGGGCAGCTTCTGGAATTTGTGATTGATTGTTGTGAAAGTGGAAGCCCCACCTGCCCTGGGGCAGGTGATTTGCATTTTAGTGTAAGGTGGGAAGAGAAGTTAGCTGCTTGAGCAGCTGCTAGCTCTCTCCCAGGGCTCTTGCTCTCTGCCCGCTGCCATAGAAGGTTACCCCCTGCCATGTACCAGTCTGCTTCGGAGCCAGCTGAATATGGACTGAAACCTCCAGTAACTGTGCGCTAAGTAAACCTTTCCTTTCCTCATTTTGAGTGTCGAGTGTTTGTCCCAGCAATGAGAGGAGAGTAATTAAAACACACGTGAAGCGAAAGCTGGCATCTCCTGTGAGGCTCATCGTTGGCTTTCAAAGGAGTGAATTTCTGGGGTTAGAGAGGTAGACACAGCTTGTCAAGGGATGATGGGGTTTTAGTCACAGCTTTTCCTGAGACACTCCCTGGCTTGGTTTAGTGAATCTTTTCTGTTCAACCAAGTTTCTTCAGGGGGCTTTACTTAACACACAGTAGCTTAAGAGGATAAGAAAACACACCATTTTCAGCTATTCCATTTGGCTTTGTTTTTGTTTTTTAAAGTTGGCAGAAGTTGCCCTCTAAGCACAAAGTACATCTTTTTTTTTATAAATAGCTAAATTATATGCAATTTCAGTATAATTTTTCTCATAGGATAAAAATATGCTGCGGCCAGTTCTGTAGTTCTGAAGTGTTTTTTTTTTTTTTTTTTTTTCCTGTGTGTGAAACTTGTAGTCACGAATCTTTTACTTTTTTACTTAATGTCTTCTTGGGGAAAGCATGGGGCTGAAGTATATGAAACTTGAGAAATTAAATGTGAAAATACCCCCTCCAATGGGGGTGATTGAAATTTAAAGTATTTATGAAGGAAAAGAAGAAATAGTGTTTTATCTGTTTTACTTTATTTAGTATCCCACAAGAATGGAAAATTTATGAGTGCTTTTTAGAAAGCTGCTTTGCCATGTAGCTACAGAGACCGTTACGTATCCACAGGAAAGGGGAACATGATGTTCCATGAAAAGTGGAGTTGGTAGAATAACATGCAGCCTGGTTTTTTTAAATATCATTTCCTTTATATCTTTAAGAATGACCACATTAACCGAAGAGTTTGTCCTTAGTGTATCCGACTATTACTTGTGTGGGAATTTAGATGGAATCAGAGTGTTAGACACATGGCAACATCTCACATACTGGCAGTACTTTTTAAAAAGATTTATTTATTTATTTATTTGGTACAGGGTCTCACTAGACGGCTTGGACTTGTAGTGGTCTTACTGCCTCAGCTTCTCCAGAGCTGGGGTTAGAGGCATTTGGCACCACACACAGTTTTGGTTGCTGGTATGGCTTGCAGTACCGGGGATTGAACCCAGGTCCTTGTACTTGCCAGGCAGGCTTAGTCCACTGAGCTACCTCCCTGACCCCCTGGCAGTACTTTTTTTTTTAAATTTAATTTAATTTAATATTTATTTTTTTATTTTCATGGCCAGCTCAGCCTGCCCTGGGGGTGGGGCCGGTGCAGCATGTGGTGCCAGGGATCGAACCGCAGTCCCTGCAGTTGCCTAAGCTTTCCTAAGCAGGTGCTTTAGACCGCTGAGCCATCTCACAGACCCCCTGGCAGTACTTCTTGATAGAGAGTTTTAGCAAAATGACTAACAATGTCCCAAGAAGTAAATCTCGACTGTCTTTTGTTCCCAGAGGTAGTTTTCCTTTTGCTGATGTAAAGCACTCCTGATTGGGCTATAGCCTGGTTCCTTCACATTTAGTGTCTACCTAGAGGGGCTGTGCAGTTCTCCGGGTGTACACTGTCTTGTTTTTCTGTTGGAACAGAGTTCTTGATTTGCCTTAATTAGTCCTCTAACAATCTACAAAGGTCAGTGCCAATTGCCTGCTCATTTACATTTGTAATTGTGATGGCTTCTGATTACATATTCCTCATCTCAGTCCTTCCTCCAAGAACATCTTAGCAAGTCCTCCCCTCCCCCTTCTCCAACAGAGTGCACACACACACACACACACACACACACACACACACACACACACACACACACACACACACACCCCCCATGCCCACCAGAGCAGTGTGAAACCTAGAGGTCTGACTTCTCATACAAGAACCTTAACAGTGACAGCCCAGCCTTTCCTGGACGGTCAGCGTTCTATGGAAAGCCATCTTGGGAAGGCCTTTGCGTTTGAGTCAGGGCTATAATGAAGCCAGAGTCAGGGAAATTGCCTGGACACCAGGCAAGAAATCTGAGGGCCATTATCCAGGAGCCTTGTTGAACTGGATAATTAAGGGCAATTAAACTTTTCTGCTGGCTCTCTGCAAAATATGCTAATGAGCGGTTCTGTTGAAGGTGGACCTCCGACAAGCACTGCCTCACTGTTGCCACATGCTGCGGGCCTGGAAAGGGCTTTGTGGAGAGCATGTGATGTCACCAGGATGTTGCCTGGGCCGAAGATCCAGGATCTCAGCTCCCACCTGAGCTCTGTTCCCTCTCTCTGCTTCAGGGGAGCCGCATACAGGGTACTAAGTTGTCCTCGCTGCAGTAGCCCAAGTTATAGGAATTCTCACACTCATTGTTCTATTCTACCTTGGCCTATTGCTAGTTGCCTTATTGTTATGAGATGACCAGAGGCACTCAGGGCTTTGTGTGACTTCAGTGTCTCACTCGCGGAGCACAGCGTTATGATCCCCTGCCTACCTAGGTAGCTCAGCTCTTGGCCAGGGTTCTGGCGTGGCCTCTGTGCCATCATCCCCTTGAGTGGTTCCAGTGTGTGTTCCTGTGGCCACTCAGCACTGAGCATTCTGGGAGACAAAGTGCTGTGGCTGCTCTGTACTGGAGTGGGTGATACCAAGCGACAGAAAGAAGGAGAAAGGGTGCTTTTGAGTGGTTACCGGAGTTGCGGGGGACTGAACACTGGGGGATTCCCTCTTTAAATATCTGTACATGCTGGAGACCCTAGTTGGCTCATCAGAGACCTGTGGCAGTGCAGTCACAGAAGATTGTGTCATAGCAACTGTTACTTTGTGAAGGCTTTGCCTTACAATATTCCAAGTGCTCTTGGAAAGGACTACTTAAGAAACCTGAAAGCTTGAAACTTGACCCTAATAGCTAATAGCTAGCTCGTGAGAAGCATTTTTGTGGCTTGGGAATTGGTGGTTCTTCTGTCCCTGGGTTTGTAACTGCTGGTAGCAGGCAGCAGCGGCCACCCTCCTGTGTCCAGTCACACAAGCAGACCCCTCCCGTATGGCTCACCATCCCAGCCTCCAAGCTTAATACCCCTATCATTGCCCCCAATGTGTTTTTCAAGAGAAATCATAATTTGCCCTTGGTAACATCCAAGAATCATCTCTGGGGCGACTTACATCCTATGTGAAACTTGCTCCCAACCTTTGTAGGGGGCCAGGGAGGAAATAGAACATGCATCTGTCTGCTAACAGAAATAGCTCAAAGGTTTCTTCTCAGACATATAGATGTTAAGGGACCTCCTTCAAACTGTGACCCAATTATAAGAATTATAGTTTCCATTGATTTTTATTTCAAACACTGACTGGCCATGGAAAATTTTATGGCCTTGTAAAGCAGTATAAGCCTTGCCTGTACCTTGGTTGGTCCTGGAACTTCCAGGTCCTTTGAAAGCCCAAAGGAATGTCTCTGGATCTTCTCTTCAGTTCAATTCAGTTTCAGTTTCTCAGTCATAGCAGCCAAATTACCAGTGCTTCACAAGGATATGTAAACTGTGGCTATTTTGGTAGGCAGCATGGGCGCGAGGAACAGTCTGGTGTGTTGGATCGGATAGCGCCACCACGTTCCTTGCTGGGAGCCCTCAAGAGTTCCTGTAGGCCTGCCCCAAGTGGGCCATGTTCCCCATAGAGCCTTGGGCTTGAATTTTCAAGAAGCGTAGAGCCCACCAGCCACTTCTTTCTGCCAGCCTAGGTGCAGTCTTTCTGTATTCTTTGCACAGTTGGGGAAAACATGTCTCCAAATAAGCATTTAGTATTGGTTTTGCCATTTAAAATATTTTTGGTAGCAGTTTTGAGAGGACTTTGTAAAAATGTGTTCTTCGGAGTAAACATAAGAGCTTCCCTCCCTCCCTCCCTCCCTCCCTCCCT
>PVJA010016378.1:0-43589 GCA_004027025.1 Myocastor coypus | reverse complement strand
AGGGGAGGGGAGGGGCGGGAAGCCAGGTTCTAGCTTTCTATCTTAGAGACTGACAACTCATTCGTCATGCTTACTGGTTCCTGCTACGTGGGAGGCACTGGAAACTACATTGTTCCTTTTAATTCTCAAATAACCCTATAAGCTGGATTTCCACGGACACGAAGAAGGAAAGCAGAACCGTCACTCTGCCAGGAAAGAACAGGGGCAGGCATGGAGCCTGCCTGCTGGCTCTAGGGTTCTATCTCCCACGCACTGCACTGTGACCTCCCTAAGCGGCCCTTGCTCCATCCTTATCTGGAATGAAGAGCTCTCAAAGCAACCTCACAGGCCAAATCCCCTCTTGGACCCCGTGAGCACTGTCGGGCTCTGACATAGCACGCGTCACACCCCTTGCCCTCCAGCTCTCTGCATGTGTCTACCTCCTCTACAGAGCTGCCACCCAGGGCAGGGACTACAGGAACATGTGAAGGGCTGAGCATCTCTCGGGCTGTCTCTGCCTCCCCTGCTCTGCTCCAATGATCCACATTTCCGGCTTGGGGCCAGTACTGTGCTGTTTTTATTACTGTAGCTTTGCAACAGGGCTTCGCATCTGGAACTGGGACACCACCTGCTTTGCTACTTGCTACCCAGAGTTGTGTTTGCTGTTCTGGTTGCCTATGAGCTTTGGCATTGCTTTCTCTAGATCTGTGAGGAACGCTATTGGTGCTCTGACTGGGACTGCATTAAATCCATGTATCAGTTTTGGACGTAGAGCCATAACGTTAAATATCACATGCTTTCTCTAACATGAGAAACCCCAGGCACAAAGAAAAAGCAAAATAAAGAACACATAAGAGGAAGCAGGGCGCTCTTTCAAATGGGAAGGGGACTAAGAGTTAGAAGGAACAGGGAGAAATAAGAGGCAAAAAGGCTGAAAAATTAAGATAGGCTCTGTACACATACAAGCTCTCCGTGGTAAGTGTAATCACTACGTACTACGAAGCCATACTAATAAAAATACATATAACCAATAAAAAGAAAGAGGAAGCAGAGCAGGAGGAGGAGGAAGAGGAGGAGGAGGAGGAGGAGGAGGAGGAGGAGGAGGAGGAGGATAAAGGCCAGGAGGAGGAGGCAATGTGCAAAGGAGCCAGGCCAGCTGCAGACAATGAGTAACCCAAGGTAAAGCAGATACTGGCATCCCATTTTAAAGATGAGAAGACTGAGGCCAGCTGAACTCAGCTGCCAGTCTCCGTCCAGTTCTGTCCCACATAAAACTGCTCCACACAGCCCATCCCTGAAGGGATAGAAGGCTGTGGGTGCTTCTCTTCCAAGGGGACACAGGAACATACTGCCAGCTGGAGCAAGCACCCCCCAGCACCCTGCCTACCTCGGCTGATCCTCTGCTTCTCCCCGGACAGGATCCCTGGGGTGTCAATGACGCTGATGCTCTCCAGCACGGCATTGGGCAGCTGCGCACACACGAACCTGCGCAGGCAAGGGAAGGGTGCCAGTGAGTGACTCCTGTGCCTTCCCTGACCAGCTGCACAAGTGTCCCCCGTGTGATCCATAGGAGCCACAGCGCTGATCCCCTGCAGCAGGCCTGCTTGGCACCAGTGACAGCTGGCCAAGGACTGGGCTCCCTCTGTCTCCCTGCATCCCCTCTGTGCCCGAAGCACTGGCCTGACTCTGGTGGCCCAACTCCTTGGTTGGTCTTGGGTCAGGCACATCCTGCCCTGAGCGGCTCTGCTTACCTTGGCTCACTCTTGTACCTTCAACTTCTCTAGATGGCCAGAGAGAAGACCTTGGGAACAGAGTCAGGAGGAGCCTCAAGGTCCGCATGTGGAGTCAAGATGTGAGGCCCCCTCTGACTCGGCCCTCCGTGGCAGGCACCATGCTCTCCTCTGTGTCCTAATGTGGAGTCCTACTTTGTATAAGGCAGTATGTGGGGTCTTCGGGCACAGCATGCCTAGCACACCATGGGCCTGGGGATCTGACCTTTTGATGATGTCCCTGGGTGACCCCGATGCAGCTACAACTCATGCTTATGAGCCTGTGATGGTGAAGACCCTGGGATGTCCAGATTTTCATCCCTGTGGGTGAAAGACTGAAGCCTTATCCATGGGCAGCCACAGGCCAGTGTGCAGTGTGTTAGCACTTCAAGTAAGAGAGGGTCTGGAAGAGGGGGGGGCCCAGAGGGCTTCCTGGAGCAGGCTGCCCTGAGGCTTGCCTAGAAGGACAGGCCACACCACTTTTACCTGGGCAACTAAAAGGCTGTCTGGCTATGGAGCAAGGCTCTAGGACAGCAGACTAGCTTTACTGGGGAGCAGGAGCCCCTGGGACGGATGGGGACCTAACAGAGGACTGCTCAGTGGCTGGGGGACGGGAAACCAGGCATTTCCAGCACAGCCCCTGGTGCGACTGCGGCAGAGCTGCAGGCAGACGGGGAGGCCCTGTTCCCTGTTGTCCTCTTGTGGGTATGTCTGGCCAACTCCTGTCAAACCAGGAGCCCCACCAGTAATGAGGCCTGAAAGTCACAGACGCACAGGGTCATCTAGCTCCGAGTCACAGGCCCTGCACCAAGGCTGGGTTTCCATTCCTCCCTGTTTGTATTCGCTCTTCAGTGTTCTCTGCCTAGAACTTCCTTGTCTCCCCTTTTCACAGTGACTTCACCCCTCATTAAATGCCCATGACAAATGCCAACTTTCCCACGCAGGCCTCTCAGCCCTGTCAGGCCCTGCTCCTGTTATCGCTGGCTTCCTCTGTGTCTCTGACCACTGCCCAGGAGTCAGCCTTGGGTCCCCGTCATTGGGCCCAGGGTCTGCCGAGCTGGACACAAACGCCATGCCTTAACCGGGCCCTGGGAAGGGGATGGCACTGCCCTCCATGCAGCCACCTCGTATGCCCTCACACGCTGTCCTCTCTAGGCCAGCACCTCGCAGGGCCCTCGGCACACAGGCTCTGGCCTGAGTCCACCTCCTCGGCTCAGCTCAGCACCTTAATCCCCTAACATCACAGGCTGAGAGACAGCCCAGCGCCTTCCAGTCTTGCCTTATACCCACATGTTATTCTTTTCATAATACTTTTATATAAAATCTGTTTCACAAAGTATTTTAATAATATTTAAATTACATTTTTATGGTTTAAACAAACCAGGCGAGCGAGACACATAATGATGTCAGGGTCCCCCCACCAACCTGCCCCTCAATTCTACACAGAACCACAAAGGTAACCACTCTGGTATGTTTTTTTTTTCCTCCCAGATTTTCTTTATGCAGGAAAAGATTAGGGCATAAAGAATTTGGAAGTTGTATTTTATCCCACTTATAGATGAAGATAATAAGACAACTGAGAGAGGTTAGGTATCTTGAGGTCCACCCCACCCCACACTCACTTCTCAGTTTCCTGTGTGTAGCCACAAAGTCGGGGAGACCTGCGGGGCTTGGCTAATGACCTAAAGGCTCTCAGTTTGCAGGAATACACCTGGCTGTGCTGGCAAAGACATGGGCTCATGTGCTGGAAGTAGACTACGTGCTATTATGTGAAACACGGAGCGCCGTTACCATTACAAATGGTTAACCCAAGGTGGCGCTAACCACTGACTTCAAGCTTGGCCCCTCAGCGATCCCAGGTACCTCTGCCCTGTCCTGGGCTTCCTTTCCTCCTACCCACAGTCCAGCCCCTCATGTACTGAACACTGGACGTATTCAAAGTCCAATTCATCATCCCCCGACTCCACACGCACACACACACACACACACACACACACACACACACACACACACTCATGCTGACTCACTCTCTGCCTCAAGCCCATCCCCGTCCTCCCCATCTCCACATCTAGCATCATGGCACAGGCCTTCCTCAGGCCCTGGGCCACAACCTCCATAGTGCCTCAGCCCCAGGTACCAGAGATCCTCTTAGACCCCAGGATGCCTGTCCACTGCATCTGACTCAGATTGCCTTTCTCACTAACCCAAGGAACATGGGGAGCCCATCCCTGCCTGGCCAACTCCCACCATTCCTCAGTGTGACTTCCTCTCACTGTACTGAAGCAGCAGCCCTGCTGGCTCAAAGCCCCACCCTGTTCACCTAGGCCCTGGCCCATCTCGGGGCATTTCTCACTCTGTGTCACTATGTACCAGATAGGTGAGAAATAGTCACTCCTTTCTAAAAACTACTGCTCAGGATAGAAAACGCTGAAAATCCTTGGGCAATGAGTATCAACTTCTATAACTACAAACATCACAACTGAAATGCCCACTTCCCTCACGGAATAGTGTGGAAATCAAATTAACTCGCTTATCTCTCCCTCAACTCCCTGAAAGAAGCTACTACTGCCATCCTATTTCACAGACTACAAAGGACAGACGCAAGGAAGGTTCGTAATGTGTTCAAGACTCAGGCAAAAAAGCTGGTCTATTCGAAGCCAAAGCTCACATTCTTTACCTTTACACTATCTCCAATGAGAAAATGTAGCTTTAAAATTATTAAGTATGGCAGATGCACAAAAGCTGGTTTTATCACTATCACAAGCACAATTAAGGTGCCAGCCTGCATTCTAGTTAAGAGAATACGAATATGAAGGCCCATATTAGCTTGCCAAACACTCCCTAGAGCTTTATTGGGGCCAGTTCCCAGGGTAACCTTGGTATCTGCCTGAACCTGCTCAGAGGAGAGGAGGTGACCTGTTACAGTCGCATAGGGCGCATAGTAGGGGATTTAACCCTCAAAGCCAGGTCTTCCCTCTCAAGTCCAGGCTTCTGTCCACTTGTAATAACAATCTCTAGGGAGAAAAAGAGCCTTCTTCTGCCCCCTCTGGTCGGCTGCAAATCCCAGCCCTGGTACAGGCAAAAAATGGCACAGATGGTACTTTTGCTGCTTTTATTAGCGTGGGGGCAGGTTAAGGAATGTGACACAAGTCAACGCTGTACCCTTGCCTGCCCCTTGATCAGGGGGAATCAGTAGTCTTTGCCGCTTGCTCATTCTGCCGCCGTGGCAACTGCCCAGTTACACTCCCGACCAGCCAGGGACGGTGGTACAGAAAAGTCACCTAGGGTCCCAGGAGCGAGCTTTGGTCCCTTTATCTCCCATACTGCACACAGCATCAAGGAGAAACTCCAAGGCGTCCCCACCACACTCACCTGTTCAGGAAGGCATTCCCAAAGGCGTTGAGTTTCCGGAAGGGTTTCTTGGGATCCACAACCAGGGCGTTCCCGGGGATGATCCCTTCCACGTCCCCGTGCATCACTGCTATGAAGGAGTCAGTCGTTGGCTCGGGCCCGATCCTCATGCCTGGGAAGTCCTGCTCCAGCAGGTACCTGGCAGAAAGGAGCACAGTCCTACTGTGGGGAGTCTGCGGTCGACGCACAGGGCACACCTGTGGTACTGCCGGCCCTACGCGAGTCACGGGAGACGGGCAGATCTGGAGTGATGAGACTTCACCCACCCTAAGACCTTCACGAAGCAGGAGCAGTTTCAGCTGGACCTCAGATCTCTGCTCTTCTTTCTTCCCCTTTCCCTCCATGAAGCAGAAAGGGCCAGGGGAGCAAGGTTTGGGTCCAGAACAAAAGCCTAGATGGAAACTATTCCTGGCCAGAGAACAACAACCTTGGCAGGTAAAGGCAACCTGCCGAACTTGGGAGAGCAAACTACGAAGTGAATCTCTACCCGCTCCTAGACCTTCTGTCCCACTCTCGAACACCTGCATTTTACATTCCGTACCCTTCTAAAAGTGTTTCATACGTGCACATATTGTATAACCTATTCAAGCACATACATTATATACTACATGTTCAAACATATATATTACACATATAATTGATTGAATGCTTAACCGAGGCAGGTCACACTTTTGTTTTTTTCTTTCCTGCCACTATCCATTTAATTCAAATTTTCAAAGATGAGTTTGTAATAAAAATGCCTTGTACAGTACCAAGCCCAAGATAGACATTCAATAAGTTACTTTCTCCCCTTCTGTCCTTGAGTTTTAGGCCATTTCTCCACCAATATTACAGTGTATGGTGGGTCTCTTGACTGAAGTTATAACTATGCCATTTTTCCCTCACTTTACCCACAGAGGCCTTAAAAATGTTTCATCTACTGAGGCTTTTCTGCCACACCCAATACTGGCACACACCCTACCCCTAAACAAGTACCCACTTTGTGACCCCAAAGGGTGCTCTGATGTGACACAGTCCGAAATTTACAAATTCTGTGATAACTGCTTGGACGATATCAGCACACATGTCTCCATTTTATGCTTAATATTTTCAGGAGGCAACAGCACAATCTACTTAACACTCCTCAGTCTCAGTACAGAAGCCCAGTGTATGGCTTATTACAAGCCATTTGGGCAGCCATCATACTGATAACTTGGTAGCTTCCAGTGCCTAGATGGAACCAAAGCGATGCTATATAGTTAGTTAGTTAGTTAGTTTTGTTCTTGTTTTGAGACAGGATCTCACTACGTAGTTCACACTGGTTTTGAATTCACCTTGTAGCCAAAGCTGGCCTTGGACTCATGGTGATTCTCCTGCCTCAGCCTCCCCTCTGCTGGAACTTCAGGCATGCACCGTCATGCCTGGCTAAGGAGTTCCTATCTTATCTCAACCAGAAAGGTGAAGAAGAGGAAGAGTTCATTTTTATGGGATAGCTTCTTTTCTTTCTTTTTTTTTTTTTTTTAAATGTCTAATTTTATTTTTTTAAATTTTATTTATTTATTTTGTTTGTTTGTTTTAGAACCTTTGTTTGTTTATTCACTCATTTTTATGGCTGGCTCAGCCTGCCCCAAGGGCAGGGCTGGTGCAGCATGTGGTGCCGGGGATCGAACCGTGGTCCCTGAAGCCGCCCAAGCTTCCCCAAGCAGGCGCTTTAGACCAGTGAGCCATCCCGCTGGGCCCCCATTTATGGGATAGCTTCTAAGGTCTCCACTTCCTGCCTGTTAGTGTGAGCCAGGAGGACGAGACCTCTGGAAGGCCTCCTCCCTTGCTTGGGGCTTGCCATCCGTCCTATGAGGAGACAGGACAGTGTGATCTCCTTGGTTCCTTCTGTTCTCCGGGAACGCATTTCTGGGCAATGTCACTGCAGCCACTCACCCCCACACCCTTGCTGCCCCTGGGTGATGGGCCCTGGAGTGGGCAGGGGAGTGGTGAGCCGACTGTCCTCAACGGCTGGCTGTGGCCTGAGGTGGCAGGTGCCTCTCTGTTCTTCTCCAGCTGTGGACGATAAGTGCCCAAGGTCACTTTCCCACTCCACAATCACAGAGGCCCAGATCAGTGGCACAAGGTGACCCAGAGAACAGACTCTGTGGACAGCAGAGCCCTCTGGGAAATAGGAAAGATTAGGAGCCCAGGCAGAGGGAGACTGAGGAGGGAGTTTGGAAGTGGCTCTCCTCTGGCCAGTCCCAGGAACACCTTCCAAGGCTCTGATGGGCAAAAGCAAAGGAATGCTGTGTAAGTAACACAGATGGGGTGAGCCCCTGGGGCACAGGAAGCCTTCCTTCTCCTTACAACCTCCAGGGTCCCCTTTCACACTTGGAGGGAGAACCAAAGAGTCTGAGGAGAAGACAGGTCAAGTTGGACACTTAAATTGAGAAGGGAACCCAGAGGTATATTGCTCCTTGGTTCTCAGTCCCAGCTGCACATTCAGTCTTAATAGAGTATTAGTTGATGGCTGTGGGGCCCCACGTAAAGGGTTCTTGAGCTGTCCATTCAGGCAGGAGACCCCAGCAAGTGCTACATTTCAGATGTTCTCCACATGAGCCAAACATGCAGCCAGGGAGGATAAACTGCTCCGAGCACTGCACAGGCACTGTGTCCTTCGATCCTCACAGGTGCCCTGGACATGGGTACTGACGGAGAGAAACGATCAGCAATCGCAAAGTTAAGCAGCCAATCACAGAGCTGGAAGCCAACGCCTACCAGTCCCCTAATCCTCTCTGCAGCGGCTTTCTTTCCTGAGGATATCTCTGTGCTGCCCAAAGGCCCAGAGGCGGGCAAGACAAGCTGAGGTGGGCAGATGGGTCTCCGGGGGCTGAGCTCCCTGCCATGCGAGGCCTGGAAGCTGGGCTAGAGACAGAGAGGCTCACTGGGTTTCCTCTGGGTCCTCGCATGCTACCTGCACCCTCGGGAAGGGTGTGGAGCTGCTCCTTACTCCATGGTTGGCTCCCTAGCGGCTTAAACTGGTTGCTATGGGCTCTTTCCCCAGGGAACCTAGGCAGGAAGCTGTTGATCTGCACGGCCTGGAGTACACTGCCTGGGAGGCCACGCCCCTTGCCCCAGCCACTGCTTCCGGTGGCCTTGGGAAGCCTCTGAGGACTCCAGCATCTCTACCCAACAATCGGGGTGTGAAGGCAGGATTTCCTCTGGCCAGATGGTCACGTTGGGAGCTGGCACTGAGGCCGGGATAAGAACACAGCACAAGAGCTATGCACTGGGCCAGCGCTTCCTGCTTCCTTGGGGCATCCGCTCCTCTGGGTCCTCTAACTCAGAGGGGGGTGCCTCATGCATACCTAACTGCTGTGAGCCTGTGTTATGGTTTGTGTCTAGTTGTCCCCATAAAGCCTCATGTAAATCATGGGGCCGTTGTCACTGGAGGAGCAGCGCATGGCCCAAGGGGCAGGGCCAGGGGACCAGGGTGGGGCTCAAGGGGTGGGATCAGAGAGGTGCAAACTGTTAAACTGATAGCATTCCCCGCCTCACTCCACCTTGTGCGTCTCTTGGAAGGACGGAGTGGATCATCTTAGACACAGAAGCACCCCGGCCTCTCCTGCAGACCCTCTAGAATGGGGCAGTGTCTTGAACCCTCAAGTAACTGTGAGCTAAATAAACCTTTCCTTCTCTATGCTTGAGTGTTGGGTACTTGTCCCAGCTACGAGAGAAGAGTAACTGAGATAGCCTCCCTCTGCAGCAGGCTCCAGCTTACTGCGTACCTGTGTCTCGTCTGGCATTGGTCCAAAGGTTTGTGGATTATCTCATTAATGTGAGCACTACGATCCTCCTTGTCAAAGGGGCCTAACAAAAACCCACCTCATAGTGTTCTGAGGATTACATTAGTTTCAGAAGCTAAGCAATTTATCAGTACCTGGCACCCAGGAGAAAACAAAAGCTAAAGGGCTTGCTTGGGTTCAAGGCAGGGTAAAGATTGGAACCTGGCATTTAGACTTAAGAATTCATACTCCTGATTAGTGCAACCACTGTCCCTTTTCCTGCCAGGATAGGGAATTCAGCCACCCCTGGGAATCACCCAAAAGGGTTGAGCCCTGTGTGGAACTGGAGTGGGACAGGAAAGGCCACAGAAGAACATGATTTGACAGGAGGCTGGCCAGGACCAGGTGAAGACTTGGGATCCAAGAAGCCAGGCCTGCACTCATCTCCACAAATACAGTCCTGAAGAGCGCAGCTCTGCCACAGTGCCTGCGGTATGCCAGGCCAAGGCTGGTGCTATCAGGTGACCCAAGGAGGCTGGCAAGCTCTGACAGAACACTCAGAGACAGCAGAGCCTGATTCCCCACGAGAAGTGGTGCTGTGATTTGGGAAAGTGAGCGCTTGGCTGAGAAGTCTACGGGCAGGGGGTGTGGTGAGCGTGGACTGCAAGAGGAGGAGGGACAGCCACCAGAGGCTGTGGGGACAGCGGAAAGAGAAAAGGGCAGAAGGAACCATTGTAAGGCAGCTACAAAAGCGCCCAGATGAAGAGGGCCAGACAGCAGAGGCCGGTCATGTTCCTTACACAGGCATCTCACTGCATCTCTGAGACACCGTGTACTCAGCGGGTGAGCCAAGCCCAGCATGTGGTCCAGTCAGGGTCACTTGCTGGGAAGTCATAGAGCCACTACCTCAGAGAGGGCCCCGCACAGCCGAGCCTGCTGGCTTGCTAGGCTCACGTGACTTGAAACTTGCTGATCACATATGGTTCTTGGGAAACACAGAGTCCCCAGAGGTCACCAGCAAGTCCAGAGGCACACAGTTGGGCCAGGCCAAGAGCCGGGGGCTGGGTAAATTCTCAGGGACCTTTGGGTATGGCTCGTGGCACTGGCTGCCCCTCTAACAAAACTACCACTGTGTGCAGGAAGGAAAGTCTATGGAGGAATCTCCTGTACTGCTTATTTGTGTGAAGCAAGACAGACCGCCTCTGTTGCTGAGTGAAAACATTCCCACAGCAGGATAAAAAACTGAATTCAAGCCTGGGTGGGAGCAGCTGAGACAAGGACGCATGGAATAAGGAGGGACAGGGGAGCAGAGTCTTCCTTGTGTGGTCCGCATCATTCCCGGAGCTCCACCTGTATCATTCCTCTTAATCAGGCCTACCAACTCGGGGGCACGGCAGCATCACTGCAGTCCTGTAGCTGAATACATTGTGGTTACCACTCAGAGCCAAGTTAACATATTTAGAAGCCCTAAGGAGCTGAAAAATGTCGGTGCCCGCCCTCACCAGCTGATACAAAGTAAACACAGAACCATAAAAATAGGTGTGGGGAAGTCCAGTGTAATTCTCATTTTTCCCATGAAGATGGCTTTTCTTCATATTTTCTTTAAATAAATTATTTCATTATATTTTTCTCATCTATCCTGCCCTTTGGGCAAGTAACAGGTCCCACTTTATGAGCAACTGATGTATCCAGGGTAAGGCTTGGAGCCAAGAATCTTAACTCAACCTATCTTCCAAGTACCGAGCTCTGCAGCAGTGGGGTGCCAACCCAGATCCAGGGCCACTGCTCAGACCAAGGCCTGGGAGGGGGAAGGTTGGGGATCATAAACAGTGAGGCTGGAGGGATCCCAGTGGGGCACCTAACCCAGCCCAGTTGAAGAAAACGCCCTCTTGGAAGTTACTCCAATACCAAGCTAACTTTGGACAAGCAGAGCAAAACTGCAATGGCGTCCATGTCTGTGGTTTAAAAAGAGGGAAATACTTGGTTTCTAACTGCCTCAGTCCGAAAGTGACACTTTTAGGGACCAAGAGTTTGGGGAGAGCAAGGGTTGCACCCGACTGTGGCCCACACTGGCTCAGGTAAGAAAGAAAATGCATGGTTGAGTGCTGTCTGCAAGGACAGTGTTACAGGGGCTCAGGGTTGCTTTTGTTTGCCAAGAATTTGGTTCTCAAACAGAAGCACTTGGCAAAGTTTTCTATTTTAAAGAAAATAAAAAAACAGGGTTGGCGAGATAGCTCAGTTGAATAAGTGCTTGCCTGGCAAGTGCAAGGTCCTGAGTTCAATACCAGTACTGAATACAGAATTTCACTAAGCAAAATGATAGGAATTCAACAATGGTTATTATATTGCATACTTCTTCAAATTAGTTGTTTAGATTACCAGACATAAACATGGAAAATTGGTTAAAAAAAATAAAAAGAGGAAAAAATGAAAGATTAACTGTTCCTTTCAATAGACCAGCAGAAATCAGCAATATAATTACCCAAGGTATCCTATCTATAAAAATATATATTTTTCCTTTCCTTTTTTGTCTCTTTCGTCCTTTTCCTCATCCCAGTTGTTCCATCCCTTTGCACAGTTTCTTTCCCTTTCACAGTACCTACTGTATCTTTTAGACTTTATTTACTCTTGAAGAGTTTTACACTAGGGAGACAATATGATGTTTACAGATGGGAGTCTGATTTATTTCACTTATGGTCATGGTCTCCAGTTGCACCCATTTGCCTAAAAATGCTACCTTTTCTATAGTTGAGTAATAGTCCATTGTACAAAAATACCATATCTTTTTTACCCATTCCTCAGTTGATGGCATTTGGATTGTTTCCAGGGTTGAGCTATTACATATTAAGCTGCTATAAACATAGGTGCACAAGTAGTTTTATTTTAGTTTTTCAAACTCTGCCTAGGTGGACAAACACGACCACGGCCATCTTTCTCACACACACACAAATGTGGCCGTCTTTTCCAAAATGGCAGAGCTAATAAAGTTTGTGAACTGAGGCACCGCTGTACTTGGGACACTCCTGTCTAGTCCTCATACACTGTTCAGATGGCTCCTCTCTGAAACCTTAAATAATTCTCTCTCATGCCATCTTAGACCATAAATTCTCATTTATTTCCCTAAAACTCTCATTGGTCTTGCCACCCCTAGCTCTTAGGTGCACTCTAAACGCAAGCATCCCTTTTGGCCTGTATGAGCAGGTATTCGTGTCGTGTCTGTGTCCCTAGGTGCTGAAGACATGGTGCTTCAGCTTTCAAAGAGAGTGGATTCGGACACTTGCCCCAACAACTTCGCAGAGTTTAGGGAGAGTGTAATGCACCACAAAGTGAGGCAGCAGATAGGAGGCCCCACGTCCGAGCTGAGATAAGATAGCTGCTGTCCCTGACGCAAAGTAACCCTCAGTACTGAGGAAGACATTAATTATCACAGCCTGAAGAAGTCAGCAGCACACTGCCCAGCCTCCTGTTAGCCTGCCCTTGCCAACCTCACCCTGGGCACTCTTAGCTCCACCCAGAGTGTAGGCTTGGGCTCCTCCTCCACTCTTAGAGGTATAGGGAGGCAGGGCCCTCTCACCCTGACTGACAAGTGCTGGACAGGCGCTGTCTCTCACCTCCTCAGCCTCTAAGCATAGTGCCTGGAACATGAGGGTGCTGAAATGATTCTGATCCCTCCTGAGGCCTGTGAGATGTATGCTATCATTCATTCTCATCGCATAAATGAGGAAACTGGGGTCAGAAGGCCCTGCGGCCTGATCTCAGCTTTCCTAACTTGGTCTCTGGGCTGTTAAGCAGTGGGGCCTGGGTTCTGCACACCTAACTGGGTTCTAAGCCTCTGGTCCATGGTCAGTGGGAGTAGATGGAATGCGCACCTTTTACGAGATGTGCCCCTCTCTGGTATGTGCCTCTGCTTTTCCTGATGGCTCCCAAACCCTTTTTGTTCAAGGCAGATGCTAAGTCAGACCTGAGGTGGGCAGACACAGGATTTCCAGCCTAGGGCATTTTGCTCCCCTGAGCAACAACCAGGCCTTGGAAGACGTTGGTAGATTTTCATTCAGTTCCACTTTGAGACCAGGAGATCAGAGCCCTGCTGAGTCAGGTACCTTTGGGGGCACAACACAGAGTTCTTGATGTGCAGGAGCAGGAGGTCAGCTGAGTAGGCCTCACCCCGAGTACTCCTCACCCCAGCATTCCTGCCCTGTGCTTATACCTTTGAGTCCATGTTACCCCCTTGGAAGCCAGCCCAGACCTTTCTGTGGGGATGAAAGCAGCTTAGCTCTGTAGCCCCAGACCTCTGGGCCCACCACTCTAGCTCAGCTTTCGTACTTCTCCTAGGCCCTATGGGAGGATTCAGACCTCCCCAGCCACCAAAGAAGCATGTATTCATATCAGCTGCTGCCACACAGGGAAACTACAGAAAGTGGGCAGTGAGAAGGGGTGACTGGGGCTCCCACTGGTACATTAAAAGAGGGTTCTAAGGGTGCATGCTGCAAGAGAAATAGCAAAAGGAAAGAAATAGCAGAGGGGGAGGTAGGCTGCCGGGGCCTGGGGACACAGGGCTACTGTACTCCAAAGAGGTGGTTTGTGTTGGAGGGAGCAGCCGCCAGGCCGATTTATTGTTTATTTTATTACTCTGGGTTGCTGGGCTGTAGGCCAGGGAAGTTATTTCAGGCAGAGATCACAGCACATTAATTAGTTATTAGAAGAATGTCCTTTCTGTGTGTTCTTCCTGAGACAAGAAATAGACCCCGTGGCCAGCACATAGAATTGAAAGTGGATGGGCACTCAGGAGGCAAAAAGCCAAGAATGCAGAGGGGAATGAAGAGTCAGGGCTTTGTTTCCCAGGAAAAGGCCTCACAGGTTCAGGCCTGAGACCTCAGAGTGAATCAACAGGGCACAGAGAGAAAGGAGGAGGGAGGGGAGGTATGCCGAGAGCCAGGCATGCGTGTGTGGAGCTACCCCAGGGATCTTTAATTTGGGAACAGATACTGCACCCATTTAAGCTCTTAGAAGGTAAATAGGAAATGTAATTCTTAAGGTAAGCAAGTAAAAATAAAGTTAAAAACAAAACATGCTATACAACTTTTGGCCTAATAATTTCATGTCTGGGAATTGCTGAAAGAATTCCAATATATGCCCAGTATGTGGGAAAATCTTATGGACAGAGATGTACAGGGTAATTTTATTTTATTTATTTTTATTTAAATTAAATTTTATTTTTTTATTTATTTATTTTTGAGATAGGGTCTCGCTATGCAGTTTAGGCTGGCCTTGAGCTCACTTTTGTAGCCCAGGCTGGTCTCGAACTCGCACCGATCCTTCTGCCTCAGCCTTCTGAGTGCTGGGATTGCAGGCATGTGCTACCACACCCGGCTGTACAGGGTAATTTTATGATAATAAAAATGATTGAAACATTGTCCATGTGATGGAATATTACATAACTGTCAAAAATAATGATCACATGGGAAATACACATGTTAAAGGCAAAAAGAAAATGTGTGTACAATTATAGATATAGCATGATTTTAACTATGGTATAAGATAGCTAAAAATTCTGGAAAGATAAATATATTTTCTCTTGAGTTATGGTATTACAGGTGAATGTGCTCTTTAAATTAATTTTTTTGCATTTTCCAACGTTCGAAAAAAAATTTGCTTTAATGAGAAGGGAGAAAAACGTCATTTGGTTTCAAAGGGTTTCTTGGGCTCCAATCACCCCCCCCCCACCACACACACACTGTCTACTCACTGCAGGGGAAACAGCTTTTGATGCAGAAGCTAAATTCAGTTACTGGCAAGAATGGAGAGGGGAAACTCAAACTTGGAGGATAAGAAAGAAGAGGAATGTGCCTCTCACAGCCCTCTGTGTACCTCAGATAAGGAATAATCTGGGGCACCTCACTCTGCTACTTGCTTAGACTCACTAAACAGCCAACAATGACTCAGGCAAAAGCAGGAGGGTGTCCCCGACAAAAGCACTCCTAAATCCATCTGTTGTTTGGGGGCCCTGCCCTGAGGGATGCTTGAGCACCTTTCATCTTCCCTCCTATTCTGAAAAGCATCTACTGGAAATTTCCTGTCGCTGAGACCCCAGAGCTGCTAAGGCAAAGATACTTCTTTGTAACTGTTTGTGCCCAAGGAGGAAGGGGCTCAAAATAATACAATATATCAAAAGTGATAGCCAAGCTATGTCCAGAGAGCCAGCCATGTGTCAGGGAACAAGAAAAGATAGCAAAGGCCAAGTGAATCCTGTGCCCAGGTAGCTGGGCAACATCTTGGGCAGCAATGGGCAGTTAATCAAATGAAGAGGAAGAGAAGAGGTTGGATCAGGGGTTTTCCAAGGACAGCTCCCGCATCCTCAACACTACATGCAAATTGGGGATAAACATGCATAGAGCAACCACATTAGATTTTGAAATCAGGCACTAATCTTTGCAGAAGAAGCAAAGGATTAGATCAGCATCAAGGGAACCTGGTAGTTCTAATAACATAAAATACCCAAGAGTCAATAACTTCAGAAGTCACCTGACCTCTCCAAGTAGCTGTGCCCAAGGTTGTGCATTCCCCAGGCAAACCTGACCTCGTGTTCTGTTCAGACACGACAGACATGACAGGCTAGCGCAGGGCACATCCTGCTTCTGGAAGGTTCATGCTACAGGCTTAGAGAAAATTAGTACTTAGAAAATGGGTAACCAGACCGTTAACCTTCCTGATGTCCTCCCTGAATAAAACACAGCTTTGCATGTCACAGATCATCAAACAGCCAGTGAATGGAAGCTAGAGGACCCACACTTTGAAATCCTCCAGAAGAGATGAGAAAGCTTGACCAGGGTGGGGCTAGGGGTGGCACCAAAAGCTATTCCCACCCTGAAGGAGCATGACTTTCAACTGAGGCTCATAAGCACCCTCAACAGTTTGCAATGCCTGTACGTAAACCCAAGAGAAGCATCCTGGCCCTGCAGGTTGTATTCAGAGATTACCCTGTTCTAAGATAGGGAGGATGACATCACCCTAGTGAACACACAGGGACCTCTCCAAATCCAGGCTGGACAAGATGACTTCTGGAGGGTCCTTCTAGCCTTAGGACTCTGTCATCCAAGGCAATGGATGACTCACCCTCAAAGCTACAGGCATGCAGCCAACCACCTCCTCACTTGTTTCTAGGTCTTGCCACCGAAGTCTGCAGCCACTCACTATGTAGCTCTGAATGATTCGCTTAGCCTCTCTATTCCCTCAGTTACTTCACCTGCAAAGTGAAGTGGTTGTATGAGACAACACCAATAACTCTTCCTCCTCTGAAAGTCTTTAATGTTATTATACAGCCATTAAGATGAAAGAAGAAAAACAGACTAAAAGCATTCTGCTTGTGGACTCAGCATTTGTCTGAGTCTTGAGAAGATATATTTGAGACCAGTGCCACAGAGAAGAAAACTAACTGTACAAAAAGGACAAGTGGCATCACCAGCCCACCTTGGTCCTGCAGCCATTAGGAACAGCTCAGCTGCCACTCAAACAACAGGGAAGAAGTCTTGCCAGTCAAGGGTAGGTCCCTAAAATAGGAGGGTATAAGACACCCCACCAGCATAATGGCCTTGAGACCAGAAGACCTCCCACTTGTAGCCCCTAGGCCTCAATTTTCATCATGCAGAAAATGGGGAGAACAGACGTGGATCTGAATTCGAACATTTCAAACTGATCACTTGATCAAGGGCTAGCTACAGTGCACAGGTACTGCACAGGCCAGGAGGGGTTCAGCAGGGCAACTGTGGGTTCAGCTTTTGAGGCTCTCACAAGGATTTCTCCAGAGCCCTTAAGATTTCTTGGTTGTCTCAGGAGGGAGTGGAGCTCCGAGCTGCCAATGGATATCGCTCAGGGGTAGGGTGGGCTGCCAGGGCTCTGGGCCCGCTCACCTGATGAAGGTGGTCTTCCCGGTGGAGTACTGGCCCACCAGCAGCACCATGGGCTTGTTGTCGAAATCAGCATCCTCCAGGGCAGGAGAGTGGAACTCATGGAATCGGTAATGCTCTTCCAGGGGCAGCAATTTGGTCTTGTAGAGTTTCTTGAGCCCCTCGCTCACCGTCTGGAAGACTTCGGGATCCTTCCTCCGGCGGTCGTCGGTACCCAGCCAGCTAAACATCGCGGCAGCGGCAGCGGGCAAGGCCTCTCGGAGAAGTGGAGTCGCTGCTTCGCCTCACCGGAGCGCGGGGCTCAGCCGCACCATGGCCCGGGCGCTGCCTCGCCTGCTGGGACCCAGCCCAGCCCAGCCTGTGCCTCACCCCGCAGTGCCGGCCTGGCAGAGGAAGACGCTCTGGACCGCAAGGCGAGGCTTGCAACCTCGGCAATTAAAACCAAACTTGCAATTAAACTGCCTGATGCCAGGTCGGCGCGGGGTTCCCGTCTCCCCGGCCCTCGCCCGCTGTACTCCTGCGCTGTGGGCTCCGCGCTTGCCCGAGGTTCTCAGGGTAGGTGATGGCTCCGCATCCGCAGCAGCATCCCGCAGCCCCAGGCACGCGTTTAAATGCCAGCGGTGCAGGAAGCCAGAGCGTGTGGGAAGTCCCCGAGTACTGGCAAGGCCGGGCCGGCCCCACGGTGCGGGCGATGTGAAGCCAGGAAGGGCGCCGCCATGTCTGTGGGCAGGCGCTCGCGGGCCAAGCGACCAGGGGCTGTGGACCGAGTCCTGTGGGAAAGCGCTGACATTTCCGTGTCGGCCTCTGGGGGTTTGATTTGGAAACAGCGCCCTCTCAGGGACGGCTGCGAAGACAGCGCTGACCTACTGTGGTACTGATCGCTGTCCCTGTCCTTGTTCCTGCTTTTCCTTTAGTTACTGAGGTCGGTTCCCTGGAAAAACAGGTATTCTAATATTTGGAAGTATTTTTTCTTGGAGATTGAAGAAAGGATCCAACCTGAGGTTACATAAAATAACCAGAACTGTCACTAGCCCAACTTCTTGGTAGGCTTGAGGCAAGATCAAAATTGTTCCCATTTGTTCCGATAAAATGAAGCAAAACAAACGAAACAAACCGCACACAAACTGCGCAGTATTTTGGGATAACGCGGTCTGGGCGACAAAGGGGAACACTGTAAGCATCCTCCTTTCGAGAACTGTAGTCAAGGCAGGCTTTAGAAAGGAGACAGGAGCGGAAGGAAGCTCCAGGGATGAGTCTCTCCTGTGCTGAGATTTTTGACTTCGCTTCACAGAAAGCTCGCTGTGACCCGGATCTTCAATGCAGAACGCACAGAGCAGAAATGAACCGATTCTACGCTAAGTGGAGGGCATTGACAAAAGCCCGGGGATGTGGAAGATCTTGGCATGTCCAAGTTTGGCATTGTTGGAGTGGACGAGGTGAACAAGACCAGGTGTCATGGAGGCTGTGCGTGCCCATGCAGGACCCAATCAAGACAAGCGGAGTCCACAACAATGCTCTCAACAAGGACGGTTAATGCTCACCACACGAAGGCACCTGCTCTAAGACCTCCGAGAGCGCTGTGTTGTCTAGTCTTTATGGCAATTCCGTGAGGCCGTGTATCCACTCCAGCAGCGCATCAAGGAGAGTGGGTGGAGCAGCGCTCAGCAATAGGCGAAAAGGGTTGCATTCCCTGTAGAAAGTTTAAACACTGTAATAAACCAATTCAAAGCCTGTCTGCTTTACATGGCACCATGCTAACCGCTCCTTGCCGAGGAAGAGGCTCCACTACCCTACCCTAAGCCTACAGAGAGTCACATAGCTGCTGGACCCAGTGGGACTGCTGAGGCTGGGGCAGGGCAGGGAGGAACTGGAGGAGGGGGCAGGCTAAGAGTCAAGCTAGGAACCTACAGGGATCACAGCAATGAGCATAGAGAAGAGGTTATATTTAAGGGATTCTGTAGCAGGGCACTGATTAACAGAGAAAGAGGAAAGGAGGATGAAGCAGAGCCAGGATGGTTATAAATTTTCTACTGCAGGAGTCAAGAGATAGAGAGAAGTGCTTCTATTAAGGAGGGGGGGGGGTCAGAAAGAGCGCAGATTTAGCAGACCGTGATGCATTCAGGCCGAGATGTATGATGCCCGAGGGAGCCGCAGGTGGAGCAGGCTACTGAGATTTCCCTGGGGCTCTTCAGAGGTGAGTCCTTAATGGATTCTCCTTAGTTACAGCTCAGGTCTCCTGACTCCATTTCGAACCCCAGGAGGATCATATTTTGGGGCTCTCTACACCCCTAGCTGACAAGCCACTCTGATTCTGATTGCACCTGAGAGGTGACCTTCCAGATCTTTGACTCCCATGGCCTGGGAACTAAATCATCAAGATGTCTGGCTGCTTCGCTCCAGGAAAGCCCGAGGCCCTGTGCTATGCCAGTTATGGCTGGGGTGGCAGGAGGAAACTGGGGGGGGGGGGGTCTAGCATTGAAATGTTTCAATATTTTTAAAAAATGAGGATAGATATTCTGTTTTGTACCACTAAATTCCAGTGCTAACCATCTGACTTGACCAGGGTCTAATGATATGTTCACCCATTCTTAACTCTCAACGGTTAGAAATCATTCTTCCTTAAAAGGGACTGAGTGGTATCCTTGAAGAACAAAGAAAGTAAAAAGGGAATTATGGATAGGGGCATGGACAGCTTTAACTGTATTTGCAGTGCTTTGTTTCTTAAGTTAGGTAATGGACAATTTAGTACTTATTTATTATTCTCCTTGCTTTTTTTTTTTTTTTTTTTTTTTAATCTGGCCCTTAGATGCACATAATTGGGTTTGTTTCATAGTCATGGTTCAAGACAAACTATGCCTGATTTTTTGCTTATTTTTTCCCCTTTTTAAAATAATATAATGAAGGGGGCCCGGTGGGATGGCTCAGTGGTCTAAAGTGCCTTCTTGGGAAGACTTGAGTGACTGCAGGGATTGTGGTTCGATCCCCAGCACCACATGCTGCGCCAGCCCTGCCCTCAGGGCAGGCTGAGCTGGCCATAAAAATAAATAAATAAACAAACAAACAAACAAAAGTTCTGAAACAAGAAAAAAAATAAAAATAAAAAATAAAAAATTCTTTAAAAAATAATATAATGAAGCCCTAAAGAACTCATCCTCCAGTCCAAAAACTTAAAAAATTAGCAAAAACTTACCTCTACTTATGGGTTCCTCCCATGTTATGTCCTCTGGCCCTCTCCACTCTTGGAGGGACATCCTATCCTGGATTTAATGAATTATGTTATATGTTAAACTAATATCACATTTATGTGGTGGTCTTGTGTTTGGAGACTTTGTGAAAAGCACATCCTGCTACCTGCAACTCCCAGTGACTCGCCTTCTATTCCACCTGAAGCCTTTATTTCCCACTCCCTCTCCCTCCCCCTGGCCTCCACCCTAACAGGACTTCTCCTGATTGACTGCAGGCCCTGCACAGTGTCACAGGACTGCACAGTGACTGGAAGGAAGCAGCTTTGTTCTTGGGTCTCAGCTCCCGGTTTATGCAAAAGAAACGGCGACAGCATTTTCAGTATTAAAGGATGCAATATATGCATTGTGCTTGATGCAGTGCCAAGGCCCCTGGAAGTGCTCGATATATTGTTAACTCTTAATATTATAATCACTGCGCTGTTATTCACTACACAGTGCTGCCCTGAATCCTACTTAAAAAGCCATTTAATAGGCTACTGCATAAAGTTAACACTTAATAACATCAATATTTAGTAAGGTATGTAATAAGCTTATGTCTAATAAGTTAGTGAACAGTTCCTTCCGATCAGGAGGGCTCATTGGCTCAGAAGAATGTAATTATTTATAATATTGGAATCTATGATAGCTGGCCTTTGTCACTACCCTTTGGGAATGTCACCTTGAAACAGAGGTCTGTCCTCCTCTCCCTTCTCACCAAGACCACAAAGATCCAGGCCAAAGGAAACAGAGGAGATGCCGATCATGGTGACAACCTGGGATGAAGACTTAAGCCACTATGGGAGGTGAGAAGAGTCAGAAAGCACTCATCAGACAGAGCCAGCAATCCAGTCAGGGCGATTCAAAGTTCCTGTCTAACTGACCTGCTCTAGCAGCCTAGAGTCTCCCATGGCCTCCCAGGCATGTGTGTGGGGCTCCCACAGTGGGGCCTCCTCCTGATACCAGGGTCCTGGGCCCTTGTTCCAGTGCCCAGACCTTCTCTCCCTAACCTTTGGTCAGGACTGGCCCATGGCCTCCATCCTGAGGAGCCGAGGTAGCAGCTCTCACCTAAGAGCAAGCTACTCCCTTCTTTCCACTCCCAAGCTACCTCACAAGAAGCTTGTTACTACATTTTTTGCCCTGTACTATCATTATGTGTTGAAATCATTTGCCTCTCAGCTGGCTAATGTGCATCTTCAGCCCACCACTGCGATCATTTTATAGATCTCAGTTGGGGGGAAAGTGTGCCAGTTCAGTCAGTTCCTACCGGTGAGAATTGGGCTGAGTTATGATTGCCTCAGTCCATTTTGTGCTGCTACAATAGAGTACCTGAGACTGGCTAATTTATAATGACCAGGAATTTATTGGCTTGTGCCTGGGGAGGCCGGCGAGGTCCAGAGGGAGGGGCAGCTGTCTAGCAAGGACTTCTTGCTGCATTAGCCCTGGCACAAGGTCGGGGAGAGTAAGGGAGGAAAGATTAAATCAAATCTAAGCCCTTTTATAATCAGCATTAATCCATCACGAAGGTGGAGCTCCATAGCCCCAGTGCTTCTCGGTATGGCCTGCCTCCCCCCAGATGCACTGGGGATTAAATTTCCAACCAGGTTTTTTGCAGCACATATTCCAGGCATATCAGTTATTTTATCTCTTTTAATGAAAATGTCTTTCCAGGTCAAATGAGGCCTAACGATGAAAAATACTTCACCATGTGGTTATGGGGGCAAACTAAAATGTGTTTGGCCAAGGACTTATTATATTTTTGTACATCTATAGTAAGTTTTTAGTAAATCCATTTCCTCCTCAAATGAATGCATTCTGCATATACAAAAGGGAAGGGAAGTTTGGAATAAAGATTTATAAAAGGAAATGGTGCTCAGGGCGTTTATAAACTGGAAAGAAGGAAGAGAAAGAGCATCTGTCAGAGTCCAGTGTCTCGTCGTCCAGGACTAATATTCCATCCAATACCATCACTACTACATCTTCATCACTGATGGAACCTGGCTCCTGGGTCTCTCCTGCGCAGAAAGATGGCTTATTTCTCAGGTGCATCCCATCATTCTCAGGAGAAAAGCCCACACTACAAGTGTGTGTGTGTGTGTGTGTGTGTGTGTGTGTAGTTTTATTAAATACCTCCTCAGAAACTTGAGGGCTTATTTTCTCCTAATTTTTCTTAGTAATTTGTCTGTGACTTTAAATTTTACTTGTGACATTTAAATTCATCATCTATTAAAAATAAATGTGTGTGGGGGGGAGGTGGCAATCCAGCTGAAATGGATTTCCAGGTTCTTTACTGGTTCTTTCTTGACGAACTTGGTTTTCTCTCCAAGAACCTTCCATTCTCAAAGGCAGGACTGATGTAGCCTGGAAGACAGACACACGATCTCTACTTAGAAAACCTCTTCCTCCTCTTCCTCTTTCCTCTCCTCTTTCTCCTCTTCCTCCTTCCCCCTCCTCTTCCCCCTCCTCCTCATCTTCCTCTTTCTCTCTGCTTTCTGGAGGGGCAGTGTTGTCTGGATGACACTGCCCTGTGGTCCTAGAAAGGAAGAGAGGGGGGTTCACTAGACAGGCCCTAGGCCAGTCCCCCAGGTGGAAAGCTGTGCCTACACAGCCTCTTCTCTGAGCAGCGTCACCATTCCTCTTCCCTCCTCGTCCCACGGAAGATCTGAGGCCATTTTCCAAAACTCCCTGGAATTCCCAAGGTTAACAGAAGCCTTGATGCAGCTGCATCAGCGAAAGGCAGAAGGGTAGGAAACGGGTGTAGTATTTTTAGGGGAGATGGAGCTGTGAGTAGTCGGCTTTAGAGGGGAGCAGCAAGTTTCACTCTGAGCGCCAGAAGGGAAACAAGTGCTGGGTTCCGAGTGCAGGTAAACCAAGCTGGGCCCACAAGCTGCATCTTGATTGTAAAAGCAGCAACAAAATGAATTTCAGAGCATGGTTTGCTTATTTATTTATTTATTTGTTTGTTTTTTGAGACAGGGTCTCACTATGCAGTTCAGGCTGGCCTTGAGCTCACTTTTTTTTTTTTTTTTTTTTTTGTGGGACCAGGGTTTGAACTCACGACCTTGCACTTGCCCAGCAGGCACTTGTGCCTCGGAGCTATCTCCCCAGCCCCCTTGAGCTCACTTTTGTAGCCCATGGTGGTCTCACCACCTATCCTCCTTCCTCAGCCTCCCAAGTATGTGCCACCACGCCCACCCAGCTGGGAGCACAGCTTTCTAAGAGCATTAAACATCGTTTCCGCGACCGTCTCCCCTCTAGGAGGCGCTAGTCCGAGCTCCCAAGCGGTCCCCGGAAGCCCTGCGCAGGGTTGGCATATGCACCTGCACGGACTCATTGCGGGTGGCGAGCCTCTCCTTAAGCAAGCAGGAAGCCCGACCCTGTGCAGGCTGACGGTTATAAAACAATGAACGTCATAAAAATGTCTGTAAGCACCGAGAACCTGATGAAGACGCGAGATAGGAACGTGGTCCTTTAGAAGTGGAGAAGCGGACCAGAGGGCCGCGCAGCTGGCTCCGCCCGTGCCTTTCAGCCCTGTGGCTCGGCACCCACCTCCTGCTTATAAGACTAGTTTTCATTTTGATGCTAGAACTTGATGCAGATGATGAGATGTAGTTACAGAACTTTGAAACTGTTGTAAAGCAAACACTATTGGTTTTACCCTTCATGACTTCTTGTGTTATTACATTAGACAGTTCCCTGCTCAAAAATTTTATTGTCTTTTCCTAATGGCGAGGGCCAGATGGGGGTCTCACTATTAGGTAAGGCAGTCCTGGCACACGCAGCAGTCCTGGCACACGCAGCAGTCCTTCTGCCTGTGCTTCCTGAGTCTTGAGTATGTGATGTTTTAGCCTTCTTTTCATTTCTTTCCTTCTGTTCTGTTCTGTTCTGTCCCATTCTATGTATTTTATTTTATTTATGCTTTTTTTTTTTTTTTTTTTTTTTTTTTTTTTTTTTTTTTTTTTTTTTTTTTTTTTTTTTTTTTTTTTTTTTTTTTTTTTTTTTTTTTTTTGTATTTAGTACCTGGTGTACAGGGTCTCATTACATAATTAGATCGTGATCCTCCTGTTTTTAGCTTCCTAAGCGCTGGGATTACAGGTGTGTGCCACCATCACACCCAGTCTCATTCACTGTCTCAGTGCATCCCAGGGGTAGCACCAACATGCCAAGCATTAAACCCCAGCCACTGCGCTCTGCCTAAGCAGGCGCCTTAGTCCGCAGAGCAATCTGGCTGGCCCTTTTCCTTTCCTTTCCTTTCCTTTCCTTTCCTTTCCTTTCCTTTCCTTTCCTTTCCTTTCCTTTCCTTTCCTTTCCTTTCCCTTCCCTTCCCTTCCCTTCCCTTCTTTTTCTTTTCCTTCCTTTCCTTTTCTCTCTCGCGCTTGCACTTGCTCTCCCTCTCCCTCTCCCTCTCCCTCTCCTTCTCCCTCCCACTCTCCCCCTCTTTCTTTCCTTTGGAGGTGACAGCAGTGCTGTTGCTGAAAATTAAACCCAGAGGCCTACACTCAGCTTCAGTGGCAGCTCTGGCCATTTCTATTTTTGATTGTGGAATAGGATCTTGTTAAATCACTGCATTGCCCAGACTGGGCTTGCGCTTACCATCTTCCTGCCTCAGCCTCTCAGAGCTTTGGATTAAACAGACGTGCCACCATCTTTAGTTCTCACCCGCTGCTCCTGCTCCTTCTCTTCCTTCCCACCTTCATTTTTCAGTACAAATCTGTGGGGATGATAGTGTATTTGAAATTGTTTCCAGACTCTCTGTTAGTTCTTTCGGTTGAGTAACCTTCCTTTGTTTTAGTCAAGTGTTCTGCAAGGTAAATTGTTGTAAGTTACTGTGTGAGTTGAGCCATCCTGGAGAGTTGTCTGTTTTGTTTCAGTGAGCTATTTGTCTGCTTTCAATAACAAGTCCCTTAAAATACTGTAACTCCATAACAGCTGCCACCCTCTTTGCTTGATATGTTCTTATGTTTTAAAATTTTCTTAGGAGGCCGGTGAGATAGTTCAGTGGTCTAAAGCGCCTGCTTAGGCAAGCTTAGGCAAAGCTCAGGGACCATGGTTCAATCCTTGGCGCCACATGCCATGCAAGCCCCACCTCCAGAGCAGGCTGAGCTGGCCAAACACACACACACACACACACACACACACACTCACACTCACACATACACACACACACATTCACACACACAGAAATAAAATAAAGTAAAATTTTCTTACATATTCTTATATTCTTCTTGTCATTGTTGACTTCCATTTCTTCTTCTTCTCTCTCTCTCTCTCTCAATATTTTATTTCTCCTCACTGAATAGCAAAATAATTTCATTTCTTTGCTTGTCTGTGCACATGTATTTGCTTTCTGTCTGAGCTTTCTGCTAGCCAATGCCACATCATGGATATCTTCACATATGCTGAAAGAAAATTGAATAATTACATTGAAGCTAATGCTAATATTCAACTGTATGAAAATTACTGAACTTACACACAGTGATAGATACATAAATCATTTTTAGTGATCGATGTAGTCATTTTAACAAATTTAGTAAAGGCTCAATCTATTCAGTTTCTTTGACATTAAAACATGACCATTTTTGTATCTAAGTCTTCATTCAAGGTTTTACTTCTTATATATGTCATAAATGGAATTGCCAGGAACATTATTAATGCCTTAGATACTTATCACAAAATTGCTTTCTAAAGATAGTACACCAATTTATATCTTTACCATGATAATATCAGTTCCTTCTGCTAGAAGGTTTTTCCTTCTAGCACTGCATATTGTTAAAGATTATTTTTAATTGTCTTGTACCCTGAGTAACAACTTTAGAGAGCAGATAAACAATATACTATTGTTATTCTCATATTATTTTGCTAGGAAATTTTGTTTTATTTTTACATAAGATAAAACTTGATCTTTTTTGTTGTTGTTTGGTACTTAGGATCCAACTCAGGACCTTGTGCTTGCCAGGCAGGTGCTTAAGCTACTGATCTATCTCCCTGGCCCAAAACTCTATCTTTAAATATTTTTATTTTATTTCCTTATTTAGGAACTAAGAAATGATAGATTAATTTAAAATTGTATATATTTCATTTCAAAAGTTTATAATTTTATTAATCATTTATATTTCTTTTGATGATGTATTTTTACCTCATTTTTCTAAAATATTTGGTGTTTTCTCTTATTATTTTGAAAGAACCACTTATTTTTACAGTAAAGATATTAATATTTTATCTGTGTTTAATCTACCTTAACTTGAAAGAAATTTTTCTGGTTACCATCATCTATGTTTTCTCTCCCCAACAAAGCAAATTCTTTATAATTTTATTAAAAGCTGATTGACACTATAAATTACTTTTTCAAAAAGATTTATTTACGTGGTACAAGGTCTCACTACACAGATGAGGTATCAGGGATCGAACCTGGGTCCTTATGCTTGCTAGGCAGGCTCTTAGAATGCAGAGCTATGTCCCAGGCCCCTTAAATTACTCTTAAGAGAAGTAATCTTAATCCTTTTCCTTCCCACTCAGGAATATGGCATGATTGTTTTTCAAAATATCTTTTAATTCTCTATAGACTTTTTGTAGTTCACCTCACATATATCAAAAACAGTTTCTGTTATCAGTATCCCCAATTATTTTGTATTTTATTGTTGTTATAAATGAGATAATTCTATTCTGGTAGCTTCTATATATCATTATTTATAAGCATGTCATTAATTTAAAAATACTTTGTAGGGGGCTGGTGAGATAGCTCTGAGGTCCAATTCCTGGCGTGCTGCGCCAGCCCTGACCCCAGGCCGCGCTGAGACAGTGACTGAGCCTGGACGGTGGTGATACATGCCCGTAATCCCAGTACTTAGGAGCCTGAAAACAGGAGGATCACTATGAATCCTATTTGTGTAGTGAGAACCTGTAGATCCTATACCAAATACATTTTAAAAAATTCTTTTTTTCCCTTTTGACTAGTTAAAACAAATTATACTAAAAAATGGCATCTGGTATACAGCATCTTCCCAAACTTAACGGACATACAATCCTACATACCCAAATGCCTATGTATGTAGTATATTCTGAACACTCTTTCTTAGGAGTCTGTGTAGATGGCAGTGCCATTTCTAGAACCTGAGACCACAGTGGGGCAGGAGGCTGGAGTGATTTCTTACCCTGGACCTCTCAATGGCAGAAGCACTGTTGTAGCATCTCTTTCTGTCTCTGTCTGTCTCTGTCTCTGTCTTTGTTTCTGTCCCTCTCCTCCCCTCCACTCCCTTCCTGTCCACTCCTGCGCCCTCCCCTCCCCGCTTCCCCTCTACCCCCCCCCCTTCCTTCTCTCTCTTCTTAGGCACGCACTTAAGCCACGGAGCTATCTCTCCATTCTAGCATCTTCTGAAAGAAGTTTTCCTTCACAGGATGGGACAGAATTCATGTGTTAAAAATACATGAGACTTAATTGACAGCGCATTCAGTATACATTAGTGCTGAGATATAGTTGCCAAACTGACCATTAAGGGTCTAGTTGCATGAACACAAACCTAAGAAATAACCAATATCAATGATGACAGAGAGGCTACTCCTTATTAGGCATTGTGAGAGAAACTCCCACAGAGAATACTTTCTGTCACATTCCCCATGGCTACGAGGCCTTTATTCTCCTAGATAAGCAGAAGCATAGGCCTGGTGTGAGGGCTGACAGGGCAGTGCCAGTTATCCTGGTGCTGGGCTATAACCCCGGCTGCACATGGCCCTGAACTGAATGAGCTGCTCCAGATGAAGTCTCTGGTGGCATGTTTGCCGGTACAGAGAGAAGTCATTACATTGTATTATGAATAATTTAAGGATCTCAAATTAAAGAGTGCTACTGGAAGGGTTGTCACACAGGAGAACAAAACAGGAAAGCGGGTGAGCCAAAACTGTCCATCTCCTCCTGGAATGCCACTCACTTGCCAGATTTCAGTGGCCTGCCAAACAGACTGACAAATCTTGAACACTCGTATCTCCAGCACCTGTCTCTCCTTGTCTCTTCATCAGTCCGCTTTGCAATAAGCAGGTGCCATAGACTCGGTGGCTTTTAAGCAGGCATTTATCTCTGTCTGGTCTAGAGATTGCAAGTCTGAAATCAGGGTGCCAGCACAGCTGGGTCCTGGGGAGGGCCTTCTTTCTGGTGGCAGGCTGGTGACTTCTTGCCTCCTCATGGAGGGAAAGAGATCTCTAGAGTTCCTTGAGAAAGGCACCAAGTCCATCCATACGGGCTCCACCTTGCTGACCAAATGGCCTCCCAAGGGCCCCAGCCCCTGGGCCTCTCTGCCTCTGTTTCTGATACTTTCATCTGGATGACTTGTTGGGAAATCACACCCAGTCCAGGTGGCTCAGAGTTTCTGGGAACTTCTCAGTAAGCACCAAATCCAGTCACTAAAGAATAATCTTAATTATTATTTTGAGAAAATTTATGGAATACTTATCATGTGCCAGCCGTTGGACAAAGGTTCCGTGTTTGTTATGAAAATCAATAATTGGATTTTCCACTTAGCATGTGAAGTATCTACTTTACTGGTATAGCAATATGCCCAATTGATATCCTGAGAAGCAGGAAACAAGAAACAGAGCCCAGGGAGGGCTGCTGTCTGTGGTAGGTTCTGGAAAGCTGGGATTTGCACTTGCAGATAGCGGCTTCCTTTGCTCGTGCCCTGTTTATTGACCTCTTGCTTGGGATGTTAAGGGTTGTCACCTCTCCTGCTCCTTGGTTATCTGTTAGCATCTGTATGAACCTAGTGTTAGGCAAATGGTAGAATACATAGTGATTTGTAATCTGTAAAGTAGTCTCACACATTCCATAGCCCTCTTGTAGCCCTCAATAAAAGTGAACTGTTTCTGTAGCTCTGGGCTCACTTTGAGAGAGACAAGTCTCAGTGAATCTTCTGAAGCTTATTCATCGGGTCTTCTTGTTTCTTTTGGCACCGACAACAGAGAATTACAACAACTGCTTCTGTAGATGACAATACTGGGGCCCTGAGAGATGAGGTAGTGGTTGAAAGTTACCTAACGAGTCAGAAATAGTGCATGCAGTGTCATACCCCAAGTTCATCTGGCTTCAACTTCTCGCTCTTGGTAGGGTGCAATCCCTACAGCTCCAGAAAGGACAGATCAAGGTACGGAACAACACATCTGGGAAAGCCCAGGTCAGAGGCCACCTGGATGACTCACATTTGTGGAGAGGCTTTCTCATTCCTGAGAGCCCAGACTCAAGGGTTTATCAGAGATTATGTGGTTCAGTTAAAGGCAAGTTTTGAAATAAGTGAATGTTCCCATGGGATTTAAGAGGAAAACATATCTCAGTATAAGCCTATATATGTTCAGGGTGACATTTTTAGCCCACACGATTCCATAAAAGCACCATTATCTGGATATGGAGAAACACTATTCAACTGCAAGCTTTAGGGTGGCTTTGACAGAGTGGTCAAAGGACAGAGTTCCTCCAACTGGCAGGTCCAGAGACTCCCATACTGGGCGCCACACTTCCAGTGCTTATTCATGGCCACACTCAGAACCAGGCGGCTGTGCTGGCATCTCTGCTGGACCCATCTCCCTGAGTGGGGTGTGAGGGGCCCTTGGGACTCTGTGTTCCTCCTTCTTGTAACTTCTGGGCATCAAGCGCAATGCACTTCTTAACCCTTAAGATTAGTCAGGGTTTGTTTCCCACTAGAGAAACTTCTCTCCTGACTGTACTCCCAGTGGCATGAAGCAGAAAGTTGCCAGCATCTTACAAAAGGAAATGCAGAAACCACGCTATGCTTCCTGGCAGTCAGTTTCCTGGTGGCGAGAACAGTCATGGCCAATACATTTTCTGTAAGTAAACATAGGCCAGCTCACAAGGCAAAAAGAAAACAAAGCAAAACACTAAGCAATTAAACAAAGCAGATAAAGAAGAGACAAAAGTGTAAAACTCTACAGAAAATGACTGCAGGAACAGGGAGAAAAAATCAATTGAGATGTATTCTTTAATCATGCATTGATTGGAATATATTTGACAACGTTAAGTTTACAGTTAAGAATGAGGTAGAACATAAGAGATGAGGCTTTGAAAAAAAAAAAAAAAAGCCTAGATAATGCTTATCTATCAGGTAACCAGGCTGAGAGCTTAAAATGAAAAAGAAAAGCAGATCGCATTGCAGAACATTTCTGTTTTCTCCCTTCGGATAGCTATTGTTCAGAGGGATAGGCCATCACCTCACAATTGTGTGATTTATCAGCAAGCCCATCTTTCTGGAAGCTTCTCCCCTCTTGCCCTGCTAATCAGTGCACTTCTCTGCCTTCAGGACTATATTTTTAAAACTGAATCATTGGCCCTTGACAAACTATTATCAGTTTATGGATATCTTTTCATGAATTAGATTATCTAATTCTTTCCAATGGTCATGGGAGAAAATATGCTTATTTTTCTTAAAAGGCTAGAGAGCTAGAGACAGGAAAATTTCCTGAGCTTGCCAGAGAACTTGGCCCATGCACTGTGAATTTAGCTAGCATGGTATGTGCCTGTTATGTACAAGTGTGTCCCAGGTACTGTTTTAGAGTGACTCCAAGGGTATACAAGCCTGCTCTATAAAGCCATGTAACATCAGAGAAGGTAGCCAGAGAAACAATAACTAAAATAGAGATGGATAAATATTTTCACTTTAACCTCTGTCCACCCAATATTTAGTGGCCAATTCTGGCCCAAGAATGAACAATTGTGTAAGACTCAATTTACATATTTTGTGGGCCCATCGAGTCTTGTTTCAGTAACTTCGCTCTTGGTATGACTTCCTATGGTCAAGCAGCTGTCTTGCACACCAGCACCACTCAGGTCTCTGCCTGGAGCACTCTTTCCTACAAGACCATGGCCTTCTTACCTTTTCCACCTTCCGTGAACCAGCATGCTCTGTGGTAAGGTCATTATAGGGCCTTTGAACCCTGTGTGATGCTGCCTGCCTGCCCACTTGCCGCTCGATCTTTGTGCATTTCTGCCTGTGCTAGCCCCCACCCACCTCAGACTCTACTGACCCTCGCCTGGTGCTAGGCTCAGGCCACCTGCCTGCCTCGCCCCCCCTGCTGGGTGTGGCTCACAATGCTGTTCCCATACCCTTCCCATGTAGAGCATCCTTGCTTGCTTTGGGTTCACTCCAATTACAGAGTATAAATAAGTAGCCTCAGGATTCTAAATAGCTCTCTGACTAATTAGGAAAATACTCCTCTGTTGAAAAAACAGGTCATCTGCTTTTATTTCCAAACTTCACAGTGAATTTCTTAAAGAATATCCTTCTATGGCACCCTGAACATATTGTGAATATGAGAGAGTTAGTAACTTAGGTCTTGTGATTCACTTTGGAACTTTGGAGGTGACTTTTAATTTAAGGGCCAGTCCATAAAGTCTCTTTTCATTATCTTGGGTTTTGAGATACAATTCTAATGTTTGAAAGGAATTTATAGAACTGCCGTTTTTTCTTTTTTTTTTCTTTTATTCTTCCAAACTTGATGTTCACCTTTCACCCATTCATAAATCAAAGCCCTTCTCTTTCTCTTGATAGATCCTGGTTTTGGAAATATATCCAAAAGGAACACAATCAGGTGGGTGGAGATATCAAGGAATAGTAAAACCTATCAGGTGATTTCAGGAAGTTCATATGGTTCTGAATCCATGGGAGCCTTATATTCTATCTTCAACACTGCTGAAAATATATCTCTGTGGCACAATCATATCCCACAATTTTACTTAATTTTTCCTTCAATTTTAATTTTTTGGTTAGTGTACCTAACATTTCTGTTCCTTTTGTGGAGTTGGCACATGTACACAACACAAGTTAATTAGCTTTTTTCTCTTTTCCCTACCTTTCTTTCCCTTCCATCTCTTGGCCCCCTGCCCATGTGTGAAAGATCTACCTCCTTGTATGATATTATCCATCTTTTATTTTGTCCTTTATGTAGGTTTTGGGTTTCTCTTATTGGAAAACCCATGTGATGGGTTTTTAAATACTTGTATGTCTGATTTATTTCACTTAATGTTATGGTCGCAAGGTGGATCTATGCTCCCACAAATAACTTAACTGTGTTATGGTAGATGGCTATTCCATTACCTATAAACACCACACTTTACCCATTCATCTGTTAATAGACATATTGGCTGCTTCCAAGATTTATCTATTATGCACTGCACTGTTGCAAACATAGATATGTATGTATCTCTGTTAAAAAGATATTTTTAGCCTTTGGGGGAAGACACCTAGAAGGGCAACAGCTGGGTCAAGTGAAATTTCTAGTTTTAGTTTTTGAGGAATCTCCATGTTGATTTCCATAGTAGTTTCCATAGTACATCAACAATGTGGAAGGATTCTCTTTAACCTTAACCTCGCCAGCATTTGTTGTTATTTGATTTCTTAATAACGATTGTTTTTGTCATATAGGTCTTGCTTTAACTTGGACTTAACCACCCAGCAGAAAAGCTTTACCATGAGGCATAAAAAGTAAAGCCAGATTAGTATGCTGAGCTGTCAAAGGCTCAAGTCAACAGCTTCTGACATTGCCAGTTCTGCCAACAATCCACTACTATTATGGAATATTGCTCTCTATATACAGCTACTTTCTCTTAGTTCTATGAGAAGAAATATCTGTACCAATAGCATTGAGAAAAATTATCCTGTCTGCATCTTGTACTCTGAACAGCTATTATAAAGCTAACAATATGCATTGTATCAATCATTGTGACTGTCCTACTAATGTGTTTTGAAACTGTGTCAGTTATTTCTTATTAAAAGTAATAAAAATAACTATTCTTGGGGCCGGCAGGATGGCTCAGTGGTCTAAAGTGCCTGCTTAGGAAAGCTTAGGCGGCTGCAGGGACTGCGGTTCGATCCCTGGCACCACATGCTGCACCAGCCCTGCCCTCAGGGCAGGCTGAGCCAGCCATGAAAATAAATAAATAAACAAACAAACAAAAGTTCTGAAACAAGGAAAAAAAAACTATTCTTGCTGAAGTAAGATGGAATTTACTTATTTTTACAGAGTGATTTGTGTTATTTTATTAGACATACATTTTCATTTCTTAAATGGGGGACAATTTTGAACATTTTTTAAGTGTTAATTGTCCATTTGTACTTCTAAGAAGTATTTATTCATCTTACTTGCCCTATTTGGGGAGGATCTTTTATTTGGTGGTGGGTCTGACTCTTTTGAGTTCTTCAGATATTCTAAGATATTAGTCTTCTGCTGTGCAATATCTGGAAATTTCCTTCCCATTCGATAGGTTATCTCACTCCCTTGGCTGCTTTCTTTGATGTGCAGATTTCTAATTTGATGCGATCCCATTTGTTGATTTTTTATGTTACTTGTTATGCAATTGGGCCACTATTCAAAGGACCACCTGTGCCTGTCTTCAACAGTTTTACCTAATCATCATCTAGTGGATTGATTCTGTTTTTAACATTTAGATCTTTGATCCATTTTTATTTTAGGTTAGTACACAGTGAGATACATGGGACTAGATTCAATCTTTTGCATGTGGATTCTTTATTCTTATCTCTAAAGAAAAAAAATCAATGTTTAAAATTTGTTGGTAGTTTTAGGTATGTTAGTAGTTTTCCTTTTTGTACACATAAAAGTTTCACTGGGTTATTATCAGCATTTCACTGGCTTATTATTATTATTACTATTATTTTGTTTTTTTCAGACAGGGTCTCACTATGCAATTCAGGCTGACCTTGAGCTCACCTTATAGCCCAGGCTGATTTTGAATTGCAACAATTTTCCTGCCTCAGCCTCCCAAGTGCTGGGATTATAGAAGTGTGCCATTATACTTGACTTTACTTGATTTTTAGTGTATGTCTAATAAAATAACACAAATCACTCTGTAGAATAAATATTTTGAGCAATTGCTATTTACTGTACCATATACCTTAATTTATTGCTAAACTGGACCTTTCACTTCTTATTTCACTGCTTGAAATTCTAACAAATGGGGATTCATTCTGATGAAGACCTTTCCTTTCTGTCTCTGTCTCTGTCTGTCTCTGTGTCTCTCTCTCTCTTCCTGGTACTAAACTAGGGGCTGAACCCAAGCCTTTCTCCCTACCATACATGATAAATTCTCACTAAATCACTAAGTTGCCCAGGCTTGAGTTCAAACTTGTGATCCTCCTGCCACAGCCTCCCCAAGTGCTGGGATTATAGGCATGCAACAATATTTCTAAAGATGAAAAACTGTGATGAGGCCAAGGACTTATGAGCTACTTATGTGTTAATAAGAACTAGTTCAGTTCACTTGCTTTCCAGTCTCCTGAAGGAAGGGCGGTTCTGAGTGGAGGCACAGGATGGAGTTCCCTTCGAAGAGTGCTCCTGGGAGGGCAGCTTGTTCAGAAAGAGCATCAGGAAGTGGGAGGCAGGAGATAAATTTGACCACTGATGAGTGAATCACAGAATGTCATAACTGGGTTTTTTGTTCCAGAAATGCCAAGTCTAGTCTACAGTCTTTGGCTGGAATCCTAGCTGAGAATCCAAGAGTGAACCAGGGAGGTGCATTTAGGGTTTGATCTGAGGATGTCCACCAGGTCAGAGGAGATGAGGGATCTTTGACTTCTCAATGTACTGATTCTCGGGTGGTTGATTATTAGCAATTAAATAGACTATGAACCTTTCTCTGTGAAAGAAAAGGGCCTCTCTAGAGTGTGAACCAACAACACGCTGGACTCTGACTTCCTTTTTTTTTTTTTTTTGTGGGACCAGGGTTCGAACTCATGACCTTGCACTTGCCCAGCAGGCACTTGTGCCTCGGAGCTATCTCCCCAGCCCCCTAAGGACTCTGACTTCCTTAAAGGTGGAAATTCCACCTCACTAATCCTGTGGCCCTGCCATCTAGGTCAACATATAGCTGTGGGAAAGTACTCAGTAAAGCCTTGTTTAATGAATTGAATCTACCACTTTTCAAATTCCCTTGCAAATCTCTCTCCTGACCATCACAACAATCAATAGAGAGAGAATAGAATTGATTTACCTATTAGTGGTATAATTGGCTTGGTGATAAATTGCTGTACCTCAAGGGTAACCACTAAGCTAATTTCTAACATATAGATTGGCTCTGCCATCTTTGCAAGTTAGTTATGTAAATGGAATCATAGTTTTTGTGTCTAGATTTTTTTCACTTAGATTTATGTTGATGTTTGTGCATTTCATCAAAACTGTAGCATGTGGTTTGGATTTGCTCATTGAGAATTCTGTGTATTAATCTATTAGGTGAGTGAATCTCCATGTTATTTATCCATGTTCATGGGCAGGTGAGGAGTTTCTAGTCTGAGGCCATTTTGAACAGTTCTGTTATAAACTTCCTTCTGCATTTTTTTTTTTTTTTTTTTTTTTTTTTTTTTTTTTTTTTTTTTTTTTTTTTTTTTTTTTTTTTTTTTTTGCGAATGAATTTAAGTATTTCTGCAATGTAACATCCAGGAATGGAATTTTTGTATTATAAGGTCTATGTTCATGTCAATATTTACAGTGAAATATTTCCTAAAAGGTATTTCTGATTGACTTCCTTTTTGCCCCCACTTTTCCTGCCGCATACCTTGGTATTCTGGGTATTCATCTTAGGGTATTAGCATGACCCTAAGATGAGAGTCTGGAGAGCCCTCTAGCCCACAGTGAATTTCCAAGGGAGGCTGCTACTACCCAGCAGCGCACTCTGCAGCTCTGAGGCTGGAACACAGAGCCAGTGTGGGATCCTGCCAGACTCAGGATTCTTGCTTAGTGGTAGTACCTTTGAACTCCATTGTTTCCACCCACTGAATGAGCCTGCAGCTCCTTACAATACCTTTGCTGAGGTAACTCTACTGTAAGAAGAAAAAGTGGACAGAGAAGACCTCTTAGGAGAGGGGGAAATTTGTGCTGAGCTATGAAGGTTGAGTGTGGTGAGAGGCAGAGGAGAATAGGACAAAAGAAACCCTTCCCTGTCCATGTATGCACAAATACTTGGACAAAGCAGAGGGTGTGTGCCAGAAGCTGTTTATGTGGAAAGAGGCTGAAACGCACAGAACTTGGCCACGTGGCATTGCGTTCATGGGCTGTGTGGTTTTGCAATGAGTGATGTGAAGCAGCCAGTTAGATGGGAAATGCTGGAGGAGGGTAGGGAGAAAAGCTCCCTGTGTCTGACCACTCAGTGCAGCTCAAATTTCATGACTCATTTAAGATGAAAATACTACTGAGAAAACATAAGAGGAATTAATTTACATATGCTTTACAATTCTTTCTGGTCCAAATGCATCTGCAAGTGTTTAGGCAGGTGAAAACAGAGGGCTGAATCTCTAAAAGCTGCGAACTGCGGGAGATGAGAGGCTCTGGACTGGGGGTCTGCTATCTCCTGTGGTCGGAAGAGTCAGACTGGAGCTGCCTAGAGGAAATGGTGTGATCTCACTGAGGTTATGGTCCAGGAGGAGGCTGTGGGAAGAGAACAGAGCTATGAGATGGCCCCAGGGCTCACCCTAGTCAGGCTGGGCAGGCCAAGAGCCTCCTTGAATTTTTTCAGGGTTTTTCCCATATGCATGAATATTGAATAGGGAGACCGCCAAGTTTCTACTAGTCTGATATGTAGATCCCACAAAAAAGTATCATTGACGTCTGACTTCCACACAGACTGAGTGGATTCTCCAGGCCCCAGGGAAAGCTGCCTCTTTCACAGATGCCTCAGGTGGCACACCTGCTCTGGGCTTTTGGTGGGATACTGCACCTCCAGAAAGGTCTGTGGCAGTGCCATGCTTCGTGGAACCAGATGGAAGATAGGGCAGGTGGGATCAAGAGGGTGCCACACAAGCTGAGTCCTCAGGTGGTGTGGGCAGAGGCAGAGCATGAGCCCACGTGGTGCTCTCCTCACACAGGCCGCACTAGTCACAGGGCTCCAGCCTCTCTCCATGGCCTACTAGTTCCTGAGATGCACATTTCCTCTGGAGACTCCTTTTCTGCTTTACAGCTGACCCTGATTTTACTCTTTTGGGGTGCTTTGACCTGGATCCCACTAAGCCCCTGATAAGGAGCCTGAAGAGCAGCCTGGCAGGGACTAGAGAGGGTAAAGGAGCCCCCCCTCCAAATCAAGTTTGTGAAGTGTGGTCAGAGCAACAGGAGAGCAGTGAAACCGAAACCCGTCACGGCCTTCCTCTCATTTCAGTGCATAACAGGAAGGGAGGGGAGGACAAGCTCTATTTTCTGTGCATTTTATAAATGAGCCAGCCAATGAGCTCAGGAGTCCAGTCAGCCAGCCAGTCAGCAAGTGTTCCTCTAGTGCCTGTTTCTTCATGATCAGAGCTGGATTCTGTGTGTATTTCATACATGATCTCCCCTATGCAGCTCAAACTGTTAGTGATCCTCCTGTTGGCAGCCTCTCCAGTGCTGGGATAACAGGCATGTGCCACCAAGTCCAGTCTCAGGGGCATGACCAGCACACCTGGGGGCATGGCCAGCACAGCATGCAGTGCCAGGATTGAACTCCAGTCCCTGTGCTTGCCTAAGCAGGAGCTCAGGCCTCTGAACTATCTCATCAGCCCTTACAGCCAATTCTTAAGAGCTTACAGTTAGGCCATATTCTTCATGCTATCCTGAAAAACAAATGTCTGCTCTAATAAATGAAGACTTGGGTTTTGTGCCTTCTGTTAAAAATACCATAGACACATCTTTCTAAACACAGAAAGATGTCTAAATAGTTAAAAACTTACTGAAAGCCCTTAGTTGGTTTTACAAAATCACTTCCCTTTTTCATGAATGTCAGTGAACAGGGCATGATGTGACGCAGAGATATAGGTTTTCCTGTTCCTAAGGAGCGCCTGCAGAAACACGAAAAATAGCCCAGGGAGGTCTGATGTCACCACTGCTGACAAATGGATCAGAGACAAAACTTCACTGGACAGAAATCTCAGGCTACATCCTTAAATATTTGTAGAAATGCACACAAGTTGTAGACGTGAAAAGTCAGTGAATCAAGTAGAGACAACATTCTGTAGCATGAAGATAAATTTTTAGTCCTGGATTCAATCAATCACATCTTACTCTGTTGCATAGAGCCGGCCTCTGTGTGGCACTGGGCCAGTAGTTTGCCCTGCAGTAACAGTGCTTAGAGTGGGACTCAGCAAAACGGCAGAGGATCTGAGAATAAATATTTTAATTTTGTGGCTCATAAGATCACTGAGGCATCTGTTCACTTCTGCTGTTGTGACACAAAAGCAATTTAGATAATACTAAGCAGGTAAGTATAGCTCTGTTTTGATAAAACTTTATTTGTTAAAAGAACTAGTGGTGCTCCAGACTTAGGCCATAGGTTGGCAAGTGGAATATAGTATCTATCCAGCTTTAGAGTTTTCTACATATTTATTGCCTTGGATTGCTGAAAGATGGCAACATTATGTTTTATGGGCAAACAAAGCAGCTGTCTTAGATACTTTTCTGTCATTGCTGGGACAAATACCCAACAACTGAAATGAAAGAAGGAAAAGTATGTTTAGCTCACAGTTAGTGGAGGTTTCAGTCCATAGTCAGCTGGCTCCAAGGCAGAGCAGCACATGGCAGAGGCAAAGAGCAAGAGCAAAAGGGGCGTCAGCGGCTCAGGCAGCTAGCTAGCCTCTCTCCCCTCCCTACATTGTAATGCAGATGACCTGCTTCAGGGTGGGTGCAGCACCCATACCCGCAATAGTTAATCGCAAACTCTAGAAGCTGATCCGTGACTGCATGAGGCTTTGGGGAGACAACCAGACACAAACTGTAACAGCAGCTCAGACAGGGCCAGCGATCTGCTCAAAGTCATACAGGTAAGAGGTGGCAAGCACAGCCTTCTCTTGGATTTTCTAATTAAAATCTAATACACCATGGTCACTGTGCATTTCTTACAATACAAAGGAGCACCAATCAGCTCAGAACGAATCAGGCAGGGCCTGCAGTTAGCCTGTTCTTTTTTCCCACTGTCAGAGCATGGAACTGATCATTATTTTGATCTAGAGTTTTTCATCATGCAGGCAGGACAATTGTGCAAGAAGTCTGAGTTTCCACTGCAGTTTCATCTCAGACAAACCTGAGGGTTGTGGCCAACACAAGACTTCTCTAGAATGTATCACTCCCTGGGATGATTTCATAGCCCACAGCACCTGGGAGAAATGCTGTGGCAGGCATTTCTTTTGTTTCCTTTTCCCTGACTTTGCTCCCACAGGAGGACAGGGCCACACTGCCTAGCATATAGGAAGCATTCAGCAAACATTTGAATGAACCGAGTGTCAGGGCAGGGACTCAAGACGGAACAGACACTTGGAGACTAGTTTCGATTTTCAACTCTGTTGAGATTCCTGGAACATCCATCCCTATTTCACAGGGTCTCGGATAATCCGGCCTTACAACCTGGTACAGACTTCTCAACTGCTTCAGAGGTGGATGGAGAAGTAGCTGCTACTTCAAATGAGAGCCAGTCGTTAGCCAGCTGTTATTATTCCAGATCAAGACAATTGCTTAGCATCAAGAAGCCAACAGAAGTCAGACCTCTTCTTTAGTTTTCCTACATTAGGTGTAAGAAAGAAATGAATTTGAATGAACTATGTGGAGTTTTAAATATGCAATTTTAAGGGTACTGTGTATGCTTTTTTTTTTTTCTTTTGTTACAGACTCAGTCCACTCTGGGGGCAAGGTTGGAGCAGCATGTAGGGGATCGAACCTCCATCCTTTGGCTTGTCTAAGATTACCTAAGCAGGTGATTTAGACCACTGAGCTATCTTGCTGGCCCCTTTGTATGCTTTATTGTATTTTGGCCTTGAAGAACCTTTCCATTATCTCGAAAGTTCTCTGGTGCTGCATCTCAGTCAATTCTCCATACTGGCCTCAGATAATCACTGACCTACTGTTCCTTGTTATATTTTTGTTAAATGCATTTTCCCTAATGATAAATGTGCTATATACTACTCCAAAGAGATATAAAAGAGTACAGTAAAGAAAGATAAATTCTTGGTCAATCACATCATCCAGAAATAGTCGATATTAATGTTAATTGTGTGTGGGGGAGTGTGTGATAATGTTAGGTCCATGGTGGTGACTTATATGTTTATTATGACTGAGTCTGAAATCAGCGTTTTGTTCACAGGACCTTGGACTTTTGCATATCTTAGTGACACAAATTACTCACACAAGTAACTGGGTTGCTATAAAAATAGAATTTTTTTCCCCATTACATTTTCTAGTTAGTTATTTCTGATGTTACAAAAAATCAATAGGTTTTGCATAGCATGTTTACTTTGTTTTCAGTGGTCTTCTTCATTTTTGTCATTTCCTAAAGTTTTCCCCCATTTTCTTAGATACTGAACATGAAGAATAACATGTATACAGTTAATAATCATCTGTGCTTGCCATCTGATTTTTATGCTTATTTATTTTATCCTACTGGATTGACTAAGACTCACAATGAAGAGAAAAATAGCAGTAATGGGCATCCTTGCCTTGTTTTTAAGAAATTTGTTTTGTTTTTTTGGTACTAGGAATAGAACTCAGGACTTGGTTCTTGCCAGGCAGGCACTGTGTTATATCACCAGCCCTAAGAAAATATTTTTAAATTTTTTCCTTAAAGGCCTAAATTTCTTAGTAAAAGCCTTTTTTTTAATGTTAAAAATATTTTATTCTATTTCTGGTTTGTCTTAGAAAAATAGTTGGAAATGTGCTTAAAGACATAGCTAAAATACAGTAACTCCAGCACTTTTACAGTAGAAGAAAAACTGGAAATAACATGAAATTCCACAAATAGTTGGTTTTAAAAATAAATTTCAGTTTATCTATGGTATACCATACTTAGCCATAATTAATGTGCTTTTATATATTCAATTTTTTGGTGAAAGCATTCATTATTGGGAGGTGTAAAAAGGTATAAGAACATACAATACTCACTTTCATAAAAATATAATTAAAAATAAAAACATTCTCAGGTGCTGGTGAGATGGCTCAGTGGTCTAAAGCACCTGCTTAGGCAAGCTTAGGCAACCACAGGGACCACACGGACCACACGATTTGATCCCCCGCACCACATGCTATGCCAGCCTCACCCCTAGAGCAGGCTGAGCTGGCCATAACATAAATAAATAAATAAATAAATAAATAAATAAATAAATAAACAAAATTGTAAGCCAGCTTAAAAAAATAGAAAAATTTCTCTAAAAGTTACAACAAAAGGTTTCCTCTGAATGGTGGTATCATGGGTGATATTTTATTTCCTTTTTTCCTGCTAATGTTCTCAGAGTAAATCCTTGCTATTGAAGAACAAGTCATAGATCAGAGAGAAGTTATTCTCTTCTTCCTAAAGTCACTGCATTTGTTTCTTCTTTATAAGAACCCTTTTGGTCCATGTCTTATATTCTGAGTAACTACTTTGAAGAAAATGAAACAGTATGTCAACTGTTGTTATTCTCTTATTACTTTGTTAGGAATTTTTGTTTTATATTTTCATAAAATAAGTTAAAAAGGAAGCCAGCCAAATAGTTCAGCAGATTAAAGTGCCTGCAAGCAGCAGGCACAGGGGCCGAGGGTTCAATTCCTGGGCCTGCTGTGCTGGCCCCGCCCCCAAGGCCCACTGAGACATCAGTTGAGACTGGGCTAATGGAGCGCCCTGTAATCCCAAAACTGACTTTGAGAGGTTAATGACTACTGAAAAATGTTCGAAAAAATTAAAAAAGAGATCACTGTAAAACAGTGTAGCTCCTCTGGGGAATCAAGGAAAGAGCTCCCGGGCATGGGCCCAATGCCTGTAGGCTGTAGGCTTTCATACTTATGTGCCGTTGGTTTTTCCTTATCCCTGACCCATTGTCCACACTCTTGTTTTATGGGCTTGTCCAACTCTGCTCATTCCCAGTAGTCAAAATAAATCTCCAAACATGACCACGCCCCTGGCAGAGGGAGCTGAATCAACCTGGGAATGAGCCAATTTCCTTCACAGCTTGTTGTATATGAGATGCGCAGGAAATACCAACCATCCTCATCTGGGCCTAGATTTGCTGAAGGTGATTAGGAATACTTACATAAAATAAGATAGTATTAAGGGCCACGTGTGGGTGAGAGGATCCTGCATGGGCATGTTGTCCTTTGAGCCCATGAGACAACGTGCTTGTAAAGGGAGATTTAGAGAGGAGTCTGAGTGTCACCTAGCATTTAGAAGGGAGGGCACAAGCCTGGTCATCTCCAAAGCCATCTGTCACATTACAAGCAGTAAGACTTGCTATTCAGGCTTGAAAAGATAAAGAGGTATGATCTTGCATTGTGGGGCCTTGACTTTGTTTACAGATGTGCACATGGTGGAGGAAACCTGGGAAGAAGATGCGGCCAGGTCAGAAGAAGCTGTGCCAGGTCATCTACATTAGGAGGAAAAGCTTAGGGGCAAGAGGTGAGCAACAGTGTTTGAGTTCCTGTGACCTGGGTCAGGAGGATGGAATCTCAGGGAGTGTGCTGGGGTCTGTGATGCATGACAGCCAAGAATCGGGTGCCCTGAGTGCAGGGCGGTAAGGGTGTGAGCAAGCCACATTCCACCACAGTAAATCCCACAGGGAGTAAAAACACCATGCATTAGGTGGAGGAGGCTCCGGGCATGAGTTACTCAGAGCAGAGATCAGCGTGCATCTGAAGACTGGGTCCTCTCATGACGGGTCCTCAGCAGTGTGCTGAGCTGCTCCGGAACTGAGGGTAAGTGTTTAGAATTTGGACAAGTGACTGCATAATTTCATTTCTGTAGCGCCTGAAAATGCTTTTTAATGAAGGGATTTCATATGCCTTTAAAATTTTATGACTTCTTAATTCACTTTCATGACATACCTGTGATGAACTAGAAAGAAAAGAATACAGGTCTTCCACTAGTGACCATTTCACAAGCAGCAGTTGGAGGGCAGTATGACAGTGGGGCAGGCAGCGGGTTGATGGACAGGACCAGGGGACTCGGGGAGTGCCTGGCGCTCAGGAGGGGCTCCTCGTAGAGCTGCTCATGTTGGTCTTTGGAGGACAGAGGTGATTGAGATATCGGGAGAAGACCCCTAGCTCACATCTGCAGCCACAGGGGAGCACCCCCGCTCAGCACAGACATGGCTTACAGCTGCTCTTAGCACACATGCGTTGTGCCCTGAGCTTTGGACTGGGCACCATGGGCAAACACTGGTACTGATGGCTGGGCATTGCCATGGGACCCAGGGCCCTGGGACTTGGTTCAGATGAAATGGTCCTGTGTAGGCACAAGAACAGCATTTACTTTTCCCTAAGGGCCCTGAAGGTGGGGGCCATCTAGCTAGTGGTGCCTCACTGAAGCCTGGTGGCAAATGCCTAGTGAAATTCTAAATGGATAAATTGGATTCCATTTTAACCTCAGCAAAATGAGATGACTGGTTGAAGTTGATGGTTTTGAAGCCATAAAATGAGAAAATTTGTAAAGGTACACTGCGGTCCAAACTGTGAGCTCAGAGCTCCAGACTTTGGTCTCTGTAGGATTTCATTCGATAAGAAGGTTCTACTGCTCTGTTGAAAAACACTAAGTTAGATGATTTTTTTTTTTTTTTTGATACCAGGAATAGAACTCAGGAC
>PVJA010016377.1:0-43552 GCA_004027025.1 Myocastor coypus | reverse complement strand
TTTTTTTTAAATAAAATATAAAGCACTTTATTTTTTTAAAAAATTTTATTTATTTATTTATTTATTTTCTTGTTTCAGACTCTTTGTTTATTCGCTCATTTCTATGGCTGGCTCAGCCCTCCCTGAGGTCAGGGCTGGAGCAGCATGTGGTGCTGGGGATTGAACCGTGGTCCCTGAAGCCACCCAAGCTTTCCCAAGCCGGCCCTTTAGACCATGGACCCATCCTGCCAGGCCCTAAAATATAAAGTACTTTAAACTCCTTAATATCAAGAGGGCCCCAGGAGATATTTTTTTAATGTTAAGAAAATAAATATATTATTAATAAGACTAAAGGAGTAAGGCTTTATAATCCTTTGACACACAACCCCCAACCTTCTCATTTAGCATAGTTTTTGAAGAATGTGCATTTGTTACTTCTTGAGTTCATTTTAAGCAGTAAGGTATTTTATGCTGAGGGAAAAAAAGATGTGAATTTAGACTGATGTACTTCTGAATCATAAGCAAACCCTAACCCAGCAGTGCTTGTTAATGCTTTTCTAACCTGGACTTCAAACTGAGGACCTGCCCACCCTCTGATAAGAACTCTTGCAGAGCTCTGACCTCTGTCTGGGTCACTTTTCAAGTTAGAAGCCTTGAACTCCTGGCAAGCTGGCAGCTTGACATTGGGTGTTTATGAGGAACATCCTCAAGACAAAACAGTGACACCATTACCACCTCCTCTCAGCCACCCCCTCTGCTGAGAGGTTGGCACCTAGCCAGACCTTGGAGTTTGAGGAGTGAATTTGCAACCTGTCTGTGTCTGGTACATGGAAGATACCTAGCTCAATGAGGAATTTAAGTGGATAAATGAAAGGTGGCAAGCTGCAGGTGGTCTCCAGTAAGCCACGGAACAGTTAGCGCTGATTCAAGTTCATCCCCTGGCATTTGGAATTAGTGCTGGCAGGTTGAATGCTGTCTTTGCTGTTCATCTTTCTCATCTTTGCCCAGGATGTACCGATGATATGATACTAACAGTTACGTACACAGGCATGCCCTCTGTATTTGCCATTTCCCTCATCAGGATACCTGGTACCTCTCTGAGCTGGGAAGTGGCCCATCTAGATCTTGTAGAGAAGGCCCAGAGCCTCTTGACTCTTCAGGTTCTCTGGGGAACCTCATGATCTGGAGTCAGCAACATTTAAGAATTCTTTAACGCTATCTACAGTGAATCTGACCTCCATTTGCTTTCTTCCTGTACCAACACAATTATAAACTAAAACGAATTTGGGACCCTTGATTGTTTAGTCCTCTGCTGACATCTATACTATCTATCCTATTCTATATCATTTTCTTGTCAGCTTGCTATACTTCAGCCACAGGTCACACCACCTTCCTTTGGGGGTTGTCTTTTTTCTTTCTTTTCTTTTTTTTTTTTTTTTTTGGCAGAATGGGGGATTGACCTCAGGCCCCTGTGTTTGCCAGACAAGTGCTTATTCTACTGCGCTATCTCCCCCAGCCCCTCCTCCTTTTGGGAGTTTTCATTCATCTTGAACTTCTTCCCACCTCTAACTATTTGCATTTGACTTCTCAGTGTCTAGAACAGCCTATAAAGCTCATGGCTACCTTTTTGTGCTGGGATTACAGGCATGTGCCACCAAGCCCTGTTCCATGGCTAGCATGGCATGTGGGTCTGGGGAATCAAACTTGGGACCTCATGCTTGCCAGGCAGGTGCTTATGCCATCGAGCTATCTCCCTGGCCCTGGCTGCCTTCTTTCACTATGCAAGTTTGATTTAAATTATTATCTCCTCAGAGACCTGTTCATTTTATCAAAAACAAAGACTCTATGCCTACTAAATCTACAGAAGAACAATCTATTTCTCCATTGCATTTTGTATAATTGACTGTTGCTTTAAAAAAAAAAAAAAACACATTTATTATATAGATCTCTCCTTGACATGACTATAGGTTCCAGAAGATATTACTTCACATAGACCATTATATCCTGTTAGTTTATACATTTCTTCTTATAAAAGGACAACAGAATACCACAATGATTTAGCTGCAAGAATATCTTTAGAGTAGGATCACTTTAGGTACTCAGAATGGGCAGAATTTTCTTGGCGAAAACCTGAGCCTATAAAATCAATATATTCTAATTAACCTAGGTACTCAATATACATTGAACAAAAAAGAAAGAAAGAAAAGAAAAGAAAAAAAAGCTAAGATCTAAGTTGCTTTCTGTGCTAAAAAGTTGGACAAAAAAGAAGAAACCATCCAGTTCTTTATCGCCAGATCACAAGTTGCTGATCTTAAACAGGAAGAGGAGTACATGGCTTCCAAACTAGCTTTAACAGGCAGAAACCAATAATTGCCAGGCCTTTACAACCCAAGAACAGCAGAAAGTGTGACTATAAGGCTTATTTACCTAGACTCCTTGCATGGACCAGGAGAAATCAAGCATATTCTGAACCTGACTGTCTGATGCATCCACACAAAATTTTATTTCAGTATATTGACAACTAAATATGTTGAGACATAGGTTCTTATTTATTTATTTTTGTATTTTTAGTACAAGGTCTATAGGCTCTACATGGTCTCACTATGTAGATCAGACTTATAGTGTTCCACCTGTGTTCAGCCTCCCAAGAGCTGGGGTTACAGGTGTGTGCCACCTTGCCCAGTCTCAATCACTGTCTCAGCCGGGCGTGGTGGTGCACGCCTGTAATCCCAGCACTCGGGAGGCTGAGGCAGGAGGATCGGTGCAAGCTCGAGACCAGCCTGGGCTACGAAAGTGAGCTCAAGGCCAGCCTGAACTGCATAGTGAGACCCTGTCTCAAAAAGACAAAAAAAAAAAAAATCACTGTCTCAGCGTGCCCTAGGGGTGGGGCCAGCATGGCATGCAGGGGATTGAACCCTGGCCCATGTGGTCTGCCTAAGCAGGTGCTTTAATTTGCTGAGCTGTTTGGCCAGCCCTTATAGGTTCTGATTTAGAAATATCTTCATCATTGTAAAACCGAGTCAACATGGCTTAGAAATTGTTTTTATAATTTTTCTTTAAAGTCAGCTCTCTTTTAAGGGATTTAATAATACTGAAAGTTGATTTTAAAATACTTTCAAGGGGCCCAGCGGGATGGCTCAGTGGTCTAAAGCGCCTGCTTGGGAAAGCTTGGGCAGCTTCAGGGACTATGGTTCGATCCCCGGCACCACATGCTGTGCCAGCCCTGCCCTGGGGCAGGCTGAGCCAGCCATAAAAATGAGTGAATAAACAAACAAGGGTTCTGAAACAAGAATAAAAATAATAAATAAAATAAAATAAGTATAAAAAAAGAAAAATTAAAAAAAATAAAAAAATAAAATACTTTCAAATATTAGATGATAATAAGGACCCGTGCATTTGGGGGGGGGGATATTTTTACGTAGTAATTAAATATTTTAAAAATAGAAGTCCTTATCTTTGAAACATGCATACAAAAATATTTATAAATTTATCTCTAAGTGAGATCTGCTTAAAAATAATACCAGCAGGAAGTGAGTGGAAATACAGACAAAACAGGACTGCCTATGAGTTTGGATCATAGAAGTGGGGGGGTAGTACCATGGGAGGTAACTGACCTATTCGCTCAACATTATATAATGTCTGACATTGTTCCTGATGAAAGGACTTTTTAAAAAGTCCTTTTTTTAAAAAAAAAAAAAAATCATCTTTACTCATGAAATTAAGAGAACTCACCTGAAGGTGAAGCTTTCACCTTTCCTGTCTTGCAGGGAGAGGTTTTCCCAGAGGGCATCCTGGGTCCGAGGTGAGCTCTGCCTTGGGGATTTGGGGTGGGGGAGGGTGCCCAGATGACCGATGCCATCACAGGACCTGAGGGGAGGAGGGCCTTTTTTCTTCCGTGGAAGGGTGCCGTGTATAGACACGTCTTGATAGGCATCTGTGCGCTGCTCAGTGAGAGGGGACTTGCTGCTCAGGAGGTCCATGGATGAGGCCAGAGGGAACTGGTGATTCACTGACATGTTTCTGGGAAGGCTTGCGAATTTTCCTGCAGCCATGATTTTCACCTCTAAGGGAGAAAAGAGTGGAGGATAAAGCTGAGATACTCATAAGAACTGGCTTCCTAACTACAAAAGGAATGGCAATATGGCACATAACTAAAGAAAATATTTGCAAAACATCAAAAGCAGGCTATTAAACAACATTTAATAGTGTCATTAGTGGAGTCTATGAAAACGGAGTGCTCAGTTATGTCCCTTCTTTAGGGTCCTGCAGAGAAATTTGCTTGGACTGGCAACAAATCAAAAGGGCAAGCATATCTCAGACTTTTTAGAGGCACATGAGACACTTTACTATTTCAGACAACTGAAAGAGATAGAAAAAGACAATTAGCCCCACCAAATTGTAAAGAAAGACTCACTACTGCAGCAATAAATATTAGAGAAAACATTGCACACTGTTAGAGAATTGGTATACCTATTTCCACCACACTGTAAATGATAAGAATAGGCAGAAATGATGGAATTTTTGAGCTGCTAGAATGCCTTCGGTGCCAGACCCCAGTTGAGCTGCCCAGAGTGATGATACAGAATTTTTCAGGCAAAGATCTGATGCTTATAAGTAAATCAGTATACTCTAATTAATGAAGACAGCTCAGCGTTAGGGATCAGGAGTTGGGCTATTCTTCCATACATCCTAGACTGAGCTGCAGGGATAGTTATTGGAAGACTGACTCCATTTGACTGTCCCTAGAGGGGTCAGGAACCTGCCTGCCGCCAGAGTTAAGCAATACTCACGGGTTCCTGTAAAATGAGAGTAAAACGGGAAGGAAAAGAAGAGAGGCAAAGGGAAATGGGGCAGAGGGAGCATGAAAGGGAAGGAAGGTGGCACACGGGGTTGTAGGAGCAGTTCCAATGGTTACTGGCAGTGTGACCGCTGGTACCAACATTCACCTTGAGCGGACTCACTGGCCCTGATGTCCCAAGCAAATTATGATTTTGAGCTAAGCTTAAGGCCCACATATACAGAAAAAACACCCACAGGAACCCCAGTAAAGATTAGGGCTACCCTGTAGAGACCGTACTACAGTGGCTATGCAAGACAGCAGGCCAGCTCAGCCCTGTGCTCCCCTCTCCAAAAGCCGCCCCTCCTCAAGACCAGAAAGAATAGCTATTTGTTGCACAGCTTGTCTCAAACCCTGTAGCCCTCCCTGCTCCTCTCTGACCATTCCTTCTACTGCACTGGGCAGGGAAGAGCTCTGGGGAAGATTACCACTTTCTGGTGCCAGTGTAGTCAGTAAAACCAAAATGGGAGCCTGAGATATGGCTTTAAGATAACCTCCACAAGCTGACAGAGATGGCACTAAGATAAACACAGTGGAGCAGGCAAAGGAAACACATTGTACATACAACAACAACAACACACACAGAGTGAGGCAGGCTCACAGTGGGTGCAGAACAATGGAACTATGAGTTCCATGAGGGCCCTCTTGGCCCTGCCCAGTACCTGGCATACTGTCAGCACTTGCTTAATGTTAATCATTGTTACTGGAAAAAGAAACCAAATTTCCTACCCTTCTAGCAGGCCGTCAGTGATGTAAGACAATCAGGATCCCCCAGCCAGTCTCTCCTTTTCACACTATGAGAACCTTCCTACTTAATAGATAGGACCGGATTATTTCAAAGTACCTGGGGTGGGGGGGGGATCAATAGCACCCTATAAAAACTCTCATATGCAAAGGCTACATTGTTGAATAAGTCTATTTCTAAGATACCATGAAAGGAAAACATTATTCATGTCTTTGGCAGCCTTTTCTCTCTGTACCTGCAAGATCAATCTAGATTTCAAGATTGAGCAAAAATGCATTAGCACGCCTTTCTGCAAGTTACCCATCCCTTAATTTACTCTCTGATAACAAAAGTTGTTATACCTCCCTTTCCTTTTTCTCAGCAAACATATAGGTGCCTGCTCCACAAAAGACCCTTAGAGAAGCAAAGATGCCCAGGTGTAAGCTGCAGCCAACCCCTGACTATGAACTTCAGTAAGAGAAGAGTAGAACTCAAATTCATGAAAAGTGACCCTTGTACTGCAAGGAACAATATTTAATTTTGGCAAATGAAGCCCAGAATGATTTCAGAAAGGACACTCATGGACATGAACCATTTTGAAAGATTGACATTTGCAGGGAAAGACTTTCAAGAGAATGCTGTTAGGGCACATGCCTAATAAGCAGGAAGTGTCCCCAGAGGCACAGCACACTTCAAGCCATGTAGTATGTAGCTTGAGAGGGAAAGTTGAGAATTTTCTGGAAAAGTCACAGCTTAGGGCCAGACCATGAAGTCTTGAAGGTTCTGTCAAAGTGTCTGTACTTGACTATAAATGCTAGGGAAGACCTAGAAGGGATGGACAGTGTGCAGTCAGTACCCAGGTAAGCAGCTAGTATTTCTGGAACGTTATGGGAGAGGTCACACTGGCTAATGTTAACTCATGGGACAATGATGAAGAGCTCTACTTGGGCAGTGGTTAGAGGAGGGGAAAGAAGGTTAGGAGTGGAGAGACACTGGGAGAATGAAGTTTCAGCTGGAAAGAATGAGGCCACAGCCATGGGAGGACAGCTTGATGCTGGCACATGTCCAACAGTTTCAGATGAGGACCCCTGAAGGAGGAAGATAAGAAGCTATGGTGAGATACCGGGGCAGAGGTCCAGGAGGAGTTTACATACTATTACAGGCAGTGAGGAGCAAAGGCAGATGTAGATTTTTAGTAGCTATCAACAGATAGGGAATATTTAAACCAGAAAGTAGATTCCTGAGTTTTTGTTATCAAAAGTGAACACGTAAAAGTATCTTTTAAAATACCAGGAACTATATAATATCAATGAATTATATTCTTCCTCTCTCACCACTGTTCTTTCAAGCCTACCAGGTCCAAAGCACAAAGAGTTCTGAAAGCATATAATGGCAATTTTTAGCCTGGCTATACATAAGAATCATGGGAAGCTTTTAAAAGTCTGATGCCAAACCCACAACCTAGAGCAATGAAATCAGAATCTCTTGGGGTAGTATACTGGCATCAGTTTTATGAAGACTTCCTAGTATTGTCTCATGTAGAGTCACTGTGGAGAACCACTGGCTCACTGAATCTCTCTAGTACAGAACAACTTATATGCAACTTATACATTGTTTACCTGGATAACAGACTCAAATAATGAAGTAGGATCATACAATCCACAGAAGCATTCATGAAATATTTATAGAGGCCCTCTTATGTGCTTCAGACTGTGTCAAATAAGACAAAAGTAGTGCCTATCCATAAGAGGTTAATAATCTATGGAGAAAGCAATCTTTAAATAATGAATAAATGCTCATAGTTCCCAGCTTATTTTTCTAGATAAGGGAAATAAACATTCATTCACATGAAACCTGTCGTCTAACAGTTTATGGTGTATCAGGGCTGAGGATCTAATACGTTAGATAAGACTTGGCTTTCATGGAACCTACATTTCTGATGAGGGAGTCCAACGGACACAAACAACAAAATAAGCTGAGTGGTATCCAAGTCACAAACACTCCAAAGAATATAAAACAGGACAGAATGATAGAAAATATTTGCTGGGTTAAATTAGGGAGGTCTAGAAAGGTCTTTAAGAACAGGTAACAGTATATGAAACAAAGAGAAAAGCAAAAATAACCAGTGACAGAAAAAGAGTTCCAAGCATAAATCAGCAAAGTCAGAGGCTTGAAGGGGAGCAAGCCATTGGAACAGCATGGCAGAGTCTCTAGGCCCCGGCTCCCACATTTATTCTATGTAGACATGTTTCTGTTTTGGTACTCATTGTCATTATATATTCCTTATGTACTACTTCATTTTTAAAATTCAAAATGGTCTGAGTCAAATCCTAGGTTCTGCAGCTTTAAACCTCCACCCTGCCTTTGCTTCACTAGCTGTGTATATGGCCTGGATGGGTTACTCAAACTCTGACAATTTCTCATTTGTAAATGAGTTAACAATACCAATTTCATGAAACTGTTGAAAATTCAAAGTGATTGCGTATGTGATACTTTGACATACACCAAGCACTCAATAACCAGTCAGTCTCCTCTAAGAAGGGCAAAACCATGTTGATCTTGCTTCTGTACAGTATTCTTCTTATAGCAGAAGTTTACAAATGAAATCACAGCCATGTAAAAGGATGAGGAAGGAAATGCTTAAAACTAGAACAGTTATAAAAACATCAGTGCAAGTAGACAAGGATATACAAACTGGTGCAGGGAGGGACACACACACACACAGCCATGAGCCTGCTCTGAAAGGAACACTTGGTTGAAACGTTGACTACCTACTTTGACCTCTTTGCTGGGCAGGCAAACAGATATAGTATCTAAGTATACATAGGTCAGAGACTCTACATCTTGATATGAAAGTATGAGGCTTAGGTGAACATTAAGAACAAGAGAGAGCCTAGTAAGCTGTAACTACAGTACTGCCTCCCCACGCCTGGCTAGGGGCTGTGCTTTGACAGCTTCTTAACAGGGCCCAACTCACTTCACATGAATGCTTCAAAGAAACCGATGATCTTGTAAGCCTTGGCAGAGATAAGTGATTTGCTTATTTGGATTTTTCTCCTACGTTTGAGATGGGATATTGTCAAATTAAATTCATAATTGGTTATCTGATGAGGGCCTTAAGGTCACTATGTCATATTTTAAACTCTGGAAATATCATCCCCTCAGCTCCAACTATTATCAAGATAAAGAAACTACAATTTGGATCTGTAGTTTAAAAAAAAAAAATCTTTGCAGAGTTTGAGAAAGGAGCTAGAATACTCCTCAAATAAAATTGGCTTATCCACTTAGAATGAAGCTTTACTTGGGTTTAGGAGCTGACAGAATCCCTTTATTTTTAAAGTATAAACTTATTAAGTATAGCCAAATGATTAATGTATGAATAATTCTTCTATGGATTGTCTTTCAAGCAACATAGCGCTGGATTTACATGATAAGGTTCTTAAGATTTGCATTCATTTGACAAGCCGTTCTTTCTGTAAAAATAGAGATGGAGCTCTTGTTTAGTCACTCTGAAAATGTTGGGTTTGCCTGCAGCAGTTGAGCGAAAGTTGGGAAAGGGCAGTGGGGAAACCCCTGGCATAGCAAATTGTTTACCTTATACTGCCACAATGCCTACGCCCCTTCTTTGGAAACGGCTTTGCCCATAGGCTTAACTGATTAACTGGGCAGCCCCTCCCCACTTGGCCCTGCTCCTCCAAGTCTTGCCCCCAAAACCAAGGCCTCCCCCGTCCACCAGGATCCTGTCTCACTCCCTGGCAGCACACTGGGATATAATCGGCCCTCAGACTGACCTTCCCTGGGCCAATGTGCTTTCCGTGGAGAGGTCTAAGTAGCCTTGGGAAATCAGAGTCAAGGTTGAAACAAATCTCTGAACACATGGCTTGATGCCATCTCAGCTAATGGCTTTAAGCAAGAGCAGACACGAGGTTGAACAAGTGGATTTTCCTCATTGCACCCTATTTTAAATGAACTAACCCCGAAACTCGAGTTGAGTTGTCTACCAGCTCCCACGCCCACCACAACCGACCAGCTCCGAGGAACGTGTAGCCTCACCCCCGGCTCCTGAGCCCTCTCACCGCCTCCCCACGAGCTTCCACACCGGATCAAACTATTAATAAGGGGCTGCAGTCTAAGTGAGGAACGACGGGCTGCGATCCTCCCCCTCTCTATCCCACCGTGCCTCCCGCACACTCCCCCCTGTGCAACTCCGCGGCAGCGACACAACCAACTATTCATTCTTTCAACAAAGGAGCGAGAGGGAGGGATGTTGTCAACAGTTACAGAGCAGGCGCCTTCGCTTTCTTTGTAAACTTCCCCAGAGATTAGTGGAGAAACTGCCTACTCCGATCCGTGGGCTTCCAGGCAGCCCCTTCCCTCGGTCCTCGCATCTCCCCCACGGGGAGAGCCCGACCTGGCCGAGAGGACACGGAGGAACATGTGGCTCCCGGGCGAAGGGGGAAAATCGCTGAGCGTCCTGGGGGCCCCACGCATTCAGGTGCCCGGAAAGCAGAGAAACCCGGTCCCCATTTCAGCCACCTCCGCCCGCTCCGGAACAGCAACGAGCGCCAGCTCCATTCTCCCTAGAGCCTAACTTTCTCCAACAAACTTCCCAGAGCTCTCGCACCGAGGCCAGCAGAGGCCCCGGAGTCCGGACAGCTGCGGCCACCCTCGGGACGCTCGGCGCACGGCCGCACTCACCTCCGGGCGGCTCTCGGTTCACGGGCGCCGCGCTGTACTTGCCCCGTAGCCGCCGGCGGAGCCCGGGCTGCTCATGGCCCGCGGGTTCGCACGGAGGCAGCTCCGAGGCCCGGCCCGCAGGGGCGGCAGCAACCTCAGCTCTGAGCCCCCGGGCGCGCTCCGGCCTCCAACTGGTGATTTGCGGCTCCGCTGCCCCACCCCGACGAGCGGATTCGCGGGGCCTCTCGGACCCCACCCCACCCCGAGATATTTACATTCGGTGACCTCGCCTGGCCCTCTTCTGCCCTTCCATCTGCAGAGTAGCCAGTCGTGAGTGTAACTGGCCACCTCCTTACCTGACTCCTCTCAGGACAACGTTCCTCTATCTGTTCTTACCTCTTTACCGCCTGAATTACCCAACAGACCAGTCTAGCTGTCTGCAAACACCTGACTGATTTTCAATTTAAAAGCCTTTGTTGTGACAAAGACCTAGGTAGCCACAAGGAACAAGTTATAGGAACAGGCAAATAAGTCACACTCATATGGACATTTTGAAAGCTCAGTGCAGGTGAAGGTACCGTTTCAGTACTAGATATTTTATTGATGTGGCAAATCGGAGCCCATTGTAGAATTTACGCTATTGGACATCAACATGTATTGTAAGGCCACAGAAATAGTATAATGATAGACAAAATGACTGGAGACTGGAGTCTGGAAACAGATTTACACTACATGTGCACTTGATTAATGTCAAAGACATTGTTTGGTGCATTGGGAGTAATAGAGTATGTCTTTCCAGCAAATGTTGCTTGAGCCACAGAATATGCATGTAGGAGAAAAGGGCATCTTTTTATTCATTTATTTTTAATTTTAAAAATTTAAAAATCTTTTATTTATTTGGCACAGGTCTCTCTATGCACCTCAGACTCATAGTGATCCTCCTGCCTCGGCCTCCTCACACTCTGGGATTGTAGGTGTGCACCATCATGCTTGATTTCAGTGGCCAGTATAGTGCACCCTGAGTTCCACAGCCCACAGGGCATGTGGAATTTGGGACCGAATGCACCAAGCTATCTCCCCGGCTCTAAAATAGTCTCTGGATGTTTACCCTATATTGCACCATACCTGACCCCAGATCAATTCCCCACGGATTTTTTTTTTTTTTTTTTTTTTAATGGCCAGCTCAGCCTGCCCTGGGGGTGGGGCTGGCGCAGCATGTGGTGCTAGGGATTGAATCATGGTCTCTCTGGTTACCTAAGCATTCCTAAGCAGGTGCTTTAGACCACTGAACCATCTTGCTGGCCCTCCTCATGGATTTTCGATCTAAATGTAGATTTGAAAACAATGATACTACCCAAAGAAAATAGCTTTGTGACCTTAGGGAGTACAAACTACAAAGGAAGAAAAAAAAAAAAAAAAAAAAAAAGACTGGTCATTAGGCAGTACTGAAATTATCCCATCATTCTTAACACTTTTTGAAGCAGTTCCGGAAGTCTTCTTTTGTGAGTAACTTTATGAGTTATTGTAGAAAATATAGTGAATGCTGCTTTTTTGGGTAGCATCCAAAAGAAGGCAGACTCATACAAACATGATGAGTGTGTATGAGTCTGTGTCCTTACCTACCTTATTCACTGGATTTGTTGCTGTGCAACTTCTGGGTCTTCCCCAAGGTCAAAATGACCTTAGAAGTTAAACATGTTGGTAAACTAAAGCAATTTAATTTTTTTAAAAAAAGAAGTTAAACATGTTGAATCAATTCAGGACAAAAAGACAACCATTAGACCCCAACTAAAAAGACAGAGAAGAAGACTTCTAGAATTACTTTAGAAAGTTGAAAGAGTGACGGGATAAAGATGCACATGCTCCACATTCTTCTCAGCTGCTCATGGGATGTTCTCCAAGATAGACAATGGACTAGCTTATAGAGAATACTTATGTAAATGCAAAGGAACTGATGCATCCCATGTACACATATTGTCTGACCATAGTGAAATGAAACTGGAAATTATTAACAAAAGAAACCACAAACAATCATAAACACATATAAATTAAATAATAACCTCCTAAACAACCAGTGGGTCAGAGATGAAATCAAAGAAATTAAACAATATTTACCAAATATTGTTTGGTAATATTTCAATAAAATGGAAATACAAATACAACTTATTGGAACCTGTGGGATACAATGAAAGCTATCTGAAGAGGAAAATTTGTAGTGGTAACTTTGTACATTAGGAAAACAAAACAAGCCCAAATAAATGATTGTATGCTGCAGCTCAAGCTCCTAGAAAAAGAAGAGCAAGTGAAGCCCAAAGCCCAAAGAAGGCAGGAAATGATAAAGACAAGAACAGAAATAAATGCAATGGAGATGAAAAAAAAAAAAAAAAAACAATACAAAGAATTAATGACTCAGAGTTTGTTTTTTGAAATAATAAATAAAATTGATAAACCCCACCAACCTTAAAGAAAAGTAAGAAAAAACTTAAATTCATGCAATAATAAATGAAAAGGATAAAATCTCTATAAGGCTATAAACATTCAGAAGATAGTAAAAATCTACTTCCAAAATCTTTACTTTCAAAGGATAGAAAACACAGAGAAAAAGGATAGTTTTCTAAATACATATTAATTACCAAAGCTGAGGCAAGAAGATATACAAACTCTGAATAAGTCAATAACAGGAAATGAAATTTAAAATGTAATAAAAAGTCTAAACAAAGAAAAGCCCAGGGGGCCAGTGAGATGGTTCAGTGGTCTAAAGTGCCTCCTTAGGAAAGCTTAGGCAACCACAGGGACTGCAATTCAATCCCTGGCACCACATGCTGTGCCAGCCCCACCCCCAGGGCGGGCTGAAACGGCCATAATTTAAAAAAAAATGAGGAAAGAAAGAAAGAAAAGTCTAGGTCCTGATCAATCATGACTAAGCTGTACAAGAAAATTTAGAGAAGATTTAATGCCAACTTTCCATAAACTCGTCAATGAAGTGGAAAGGGAAGCAATTCTCCCAAACTCATTCCTGGAGCTGAGTATTATTCTGATACCAAAACCCGAGAAAGTTCCAACTAAAAAAGAGAATTACAGGCCAATATCTCTAATGAACATACATGCAAAAAACCTCAGTAAAATACTAGCAAATAGAATGCAGAAAATTATACATCACAACAAAGTGGAATTCATTCCAGTAATGCAGGGATGGCCCAATATATGCAAATCCATAAGTGTAATATACCACATTAATAGAGCCAAAGATAAAAATCACATGATTATTTCAATAGATGCAGAAAAACCTTTTCACGAAGTCCATCACTCATTCATGATAAAGGTCCTACAGAAAATCAGAATAGGTGGTCTTTATCTTAACCTGATGAAAGCCATCGATGAGAAACCAATAGCCAACATCATATTAAATGAACAAAACTTGAAGTCCTTCATTTTAAAATCAGGAACAAGACAAGGATGCCCAATGTCACCATTCCTATTCAGTATTGTTCTGGAAATATTAGCCAGAGCAGTTATACAAGAAAAAAAAAAAAAAAAAAAAGGAATAATGATGGGAAAGGAAGAAGTGAAATTATCATTATTTGCAGATGATGTGATACTATAAATAGAAGACTTCAAAAACTCCACTAAGAGACTTGAAGATTTAATAAATAAATTAAGTAGTGTAGCAAACCACAAAGTCAATACTCAAAAATCAATAGCATTTTTGTACACAAACAACAAATGCTCTGAGACAGAAATTAGGGAAACCATGCCTTTCACAATGCCACCTAGAAAAATGAAATACTTAGGAATTAATCTCACAAAGGAAGTAAAAAGTAATTTATACAGTGGAAAGTATAGTACTCTGGAAAAGAGATCAAAGAGTATCTCAGTAAATGGAAAGATATTCCTTATTCTTGGATATGTAGAAGCAATATTGTGAAAATGGCTAGACTCCAATCTACCATACAGATTCAATGTAATCCCAAAGAAAACTCCCCTAGTATATCTCAGAGATGTACAGAAAACATTCATGTGGAACCATAAGAGACCCAGAATAACAAAAGCAATCCTGGGCAACAAAGAAAAGGCAGGAGGTATTACAATCCCTGACGTGAAATTATACTACAAAGTTACTGTGATGAAATCAGTAGATTACTGGCAAAAATACGCACCTGAGGATCAATAAAACAGATTAGAATATGCAGACACAACTACAAACACGCTCAGACACCTTATATTTGACAAAGATGCCGAACACACTTCACCAGATGAAACATGGCCTTTTTAATAGTTGGTGCTGGAAAAACTGGCTTTCCACATGCTGAAGACTAAAAGTAGACCCATGTCTATCACTGTGCGCTAAACTACAGCCAGAATGTATCAAAGATCTAAATATTAAATCTGAAACACTAAATGTCCTAAAGTGAAAAAGTAGGCAGAAATCTTAAAAACACAGGGGTAGGTAGAATTCACAAACAAAAACCAAACTGCAAAGAAAATACTTCAAAGAATCAACAGCTGGAATCTCATCTTTTTGAAATATTTCTGCATGTCAAAAGAAATCACCAACAGACTAAAAAGAAAACCCACAAACTGGGAGAAAATTATAGTCAACTGCCCTTCTGACCAAGGCCTTCTATCTAGAACACATAATGAATTTAAAAAGTTAGGCCCCCAAAATTCAAAGATCCAATCCAAAAATGGGCAGCTGAGATAATGTTCACTTCTCAGATGAAGAAATGCAAATGGCAAATAAATATATGAAAAAATTTCAACATCGTTAGTCATTCTAGGAATGTAAATTAAAACAATACTGGGATTCTATCTCACCCTAGTAAGAGTGACTATCATTAAGAACTTAGCTAATAACAAATGGTGGACGAGCTGTGGGGAAAAGGGAACACTTCTTCACTCTTTGTGGGAGTGCAGACTGGTACAACCACTATGAAAATCAGTGTGGAGATTCCTCAAAAATTTAGGATTGCAGGTCACCTTCAACGCAATTATTCCCCTCCTGGATATTTTCTAGAAGAGTGGAAAACATCATATCACATCCTATCACAGCAGCTTATGTGCATCCATGTTTACAGCAGTATAATCTGTCATAGCTAAATCTTGGAAGCATGCCCAAATGCCCCTCGACTGAGGAATGGATAAAAAATATGTGGTATTTTTATACACATCTCTTATACTTGAGTATTAGTCAGGTATAGAAAAGGATAAATTCGAGGCTTTTATAGAGAGCTATTCTCTTAAATAAATCAGACCTGCATGTGAAAACATCGTATTATCTCCTTAGTGTAAGAACTTGAAAGAGTAAATAAAATTTGAAGGGTACAATAAATACTTTGAAAAAAAAAATGAACCTATTCAAAAGGAAGGAATTACTAAGATGAGGAGGACAGGAAAGGGATTGCAGGAAAGAACATGTGGCATGTAAGCAGAATGGCTTGGATAATTGTACTGTGGATTCCTGCTGGTCTGTGGAAATGTTTAATTAATGTTAATGCTTAATTCTATTTTGGTCTTTTTTAAATTTTTTCCTTTTTCTCTCTTCTTAATTTCTTATATTTTTTCCTTTCTTATTCCAATCTTGCTTGCATATATCTAGTAATTTGAGCACCTAATTTGAAGAGAACATTATACAATAAATACAGCACATATTGTTAAATTCATATTATTGTGCTCAGTGAAACCCTGTATGATTTATAATTTATCCTATTTTAATACTATTTTGTACAGTCTTTAAAATTAAAAAAATGGAAAGACAGGTAAAAAGATGGGTAGGAAAGTATTTTGAGGGGGACTTGAGGCACTGTGTTTTTTAATGGAATATATTTAAAAATTTCAATATCCATTATATATTTCAATCACACCTTAGATGTTTTCTCCTCTGTTCAAAACTGGAAAAGATCCTAACTGTCAACTGTTACCCAGACTTTACTCTGACACTGAAAATTCCATTTTCCAGGTACCAAGCTGTGACTTATATCTTCCAAAACAGCAATTCTTGCTTTAAAAGTTTCTTTCTCTACCATCTCTGGTGCACACCAAACCCAAATGCCATACCAAGCACATGATGCCAAGTAACCCATCTGTGTAGAGAGCAGTAGTCTGTTTATTTCAGTGGTGGCAAATGAGTGACATGGATGCCACAGTGGACAGTTTGTATTACTGAAAGCTCTAAAAGGGTCTTCATCACTGGTTATTCTATCAGACCAAGACCAAGACCCTTAAGGGCTGGTAATTTATCATTTCTATCATTTTATCTTCAGCTTTGTGCACTATGAAATAAGCGTTTCGTGAGTAAAATTTTTGGTTAATATTTTTCCCAATGCTTCTTTTTTCCTTTCAGTTTCCTGTATCACTATGAAAATCCTCAATAAATATTCAGTTAAAAATGTTTTTTTTTATGGTCACTCTAAGGTATCACTGAGAAAAAAAAAAAAAAGGTATCACTGAGAACAATACAACTTTTACATTTTTCAGTTTTCATTGGGCACCTACTATTATAGTATCCTTCCTTCCTTCCTTCCTTCCTTCCTTCCTTCCTTCCTTCCTTCCTTCCTTCCTTCCTTCTTTCCTTCCTTCCTTTCTTCTTTCCTTCTTTCTTTGTATAGTCTAGGGACTGAATCCAAGGCCTTCTCACTGACACCCCCGGCTGAGATTTCACTGAGTTCCTAAATGACCCAGGTTAGGTTCAGGCTTTCCATTCTTCTGCCCTAGGCTTTTAGAACACTGGGATTGGAGGCCTGTGCCACCACACCTAGTGTAGTTTGGATCACTCAAACCTAAGGCCCTTGGAGGCTGGCCTTGTGGAAGGCGATCATAGCATGAGAGTGCTGTACTCATCAGTAGGTTAATCCACAGGTGAGTTAAGAGCTAAACATACCATTTGGGGCAGGGGTCAGAAAAAATAAGTCACTGCAGAGGTGACCTTGAAGGATGTGTCTCCTTCCCCTGCTGGTCCCTTTGCTCACTGCTTCCTGGTTTTCATGACAAAACCAGCTTTTCCTCCACAATGCACTTTTATTACATCATTTCTGTATTTAGACCTGTGAAAAATGGACTGAAACTTCTGAAACCATGAACCACAACTAACCCTTTCTTGAAGTTGTAGGTGTCAGGTGCTGTGTCTCAATGATGGGCAAAGCATGAAGACACCCAGACAGGCCAAGTTTATCATACGTAGTATCATGAAAAACTAATTGTAAAGAGAGACTAGAAGACAACTCACTGAAAATGACCTCAGACAAGCCATTCTCTTTCTCATACCCTTCGTTTCCTCAAGAGTAAGTGAACATACAGTTATCTGGTAGAGTTCCCGTGAAGAGTCGAGGAAATAATGGTGGTGAAAATATTTAGTATGTAATGGATTTAATTAACTATCACTAGAGTAAATGATATATCTAGCATTTATCTTCGCAACATCACTTCATGATAGGAGACATCTCTTTTCTATTTGCATGTGGGGAAACAAAGTCAGAATAAATAACTTCAACCATAAATGATTTAATAAACACTTGTTGCATACTTACTGTGTCCCAAAATGCGTAGGTCATGAGAATCAGAAACAGAATTGGAATCAGACATCTTAGTTGGAAGTTTGTGGCTCTTTCCATTGTACCACAACCACATTCACACGTGTATCTCTTATGCCAAATAAATAGTATATCCTTGTGCCATGAATAGATGAATAAAGTAATAACTTCAACATGATTTTGATTAGGTTATAGTCACATGGGTCACAAATTAATCCCCCACATTCAACAGTTTTACCCCTTGATTCCAGGACTCTCCATGAATATGAAAATCTGCAGATTCTCAAGTCCCTTATAATGCATGCATATCTTCTTTTTAAAATGTATTTAGTACAGGGTCTACAGTGTCTCACTACACACAGATCAGACTTGTAGTGTTTCTCCTATTTTCAGCTTCCTAAGCACTGGGATTATAGGTGCACCGCCAAGCCCAGTCTCAATCATCCTCTCAGTGTGTCTCATGAGCAGGGTAGGCACAGCAGGCTGGGGATCCAATGCAGGTCCTCGCACACTATCTAAGCAGGCACTTTAATCCACTGAGCTATTTGACCAGCCCCTCACGAATATCTTGTCTATGTATATATTTATTTGTTTTTTTCTTTTCTGAATTTTAATTTTTTAATTATTTATTTTTTTATTTAGTACCATCACACCAGGTTTTGGTGGTGGGCATGGAGATCCTGGAGTTCTGCGGTTCACATGGCATGCAGTGCACGGGATTGAACCTAGGTCCTTGTACTTGCTAGGCAGGTGCTTAGAGTGCCGAACTATCTCCCCAATCCTCCCCTCTTACTTCTGTCTCCCCCGTGACCATTATAGGTATATACTACTTTAAACACTGTATGTACCTGTTAGAGCTTTTTCCAAATATATGTGTGTGTTCTCCTACTCTAGCCTATGTAGAAAGGAAAATATTATAGTCATCATTCAACATTTTCTTTTTCTTTTTTAATCATTTGGCAGTGTATCTAGAAGATTTTGCCATTACCACAGAGGGACCCTCTTGATGCCATTCTCATGGTATTTCTTTGAAGGGATATAATACAATTTACTGGACATTTAGCCAATTTCCAAGTCTTACTGACTACAAAGAACATTGCAATGGATACGCATACAAGGCTATCCATAGGATACAGTTCCAGTGGTAAAATTGCTGAATCAAAGAGTATATGCTTTTGTAATTTTGATAAATAATACCAGATATCTGCCATGGGGATTGTCTCAATTTATACATCACAGCAATTAGTTCTCTACAGTCTACCAGAAGATATTATTTGAATTTCTGTCAATTTGAGAAGTAAATATAAATTTTAGTACAATTTTAATTTGCATTTAATTTATGAGGTTGCTTATATTTTCATGTTAAATGGCCCTTTACACTCTCTCTGTCTTTTTGAACTTGGATTTCTATTTATTTGTAGGTCTTTTTCTGATAAATTTTCTAAAGTTTTGTTCCATATTAAGAAGCTTAGCTTTTTGTGGTATGAGCTGCATACATTTTTTCAGTGCTAACATTAAAGAAAAAGCAATGATGCAGTAAAGTGTTATTTTAGAAAGCTCACTCTGGATCCAAGTAGAGGGAGTTAGGGAAATGATAGCCACGGTTACTAAACGCTAGGGCATTAGCTTTATTGTCACATGCCAAAGGCTATCAGTAGGCTGGTGGTAGTGGGACTGGAAGTAAGGGGTCAAAATTATTATAAAAAATAATAATTATAATAATAATAGCTGCAATTTGATTACCATAGTTCGTAAATTAAAAAAGTGAGTTTAACCAATGAAATAACTTGTTCACACTCCCATGAAAGGTAAGTGGTTGAACCAAAGATAATCCCAGGTCTCTTTGACCCCAGCTGCCTAGCAGGCTAATGGAGAATGATCAAGGGTCTTTTGGTCTAAGAGTCTGAGTAAAGCCTGGCTGGGTGACAGATGGAGAAGCCAGAGACAGCTGCCTCTGGCTGGAGAGTGACACAGTTTTAAGAACACTGAGCAGTTTTTTCTAAGTTTGTTCTTATGTATGATCTTTTCTCACAATATTCCACTGAGTCAAAGGATAATATTCAATAAACAGATAATATTAAATAAACAGATTAAATGCATGACCCCAGTTAAGATCTCCTCTTCTCTAAGAAGAGTTTTCTGACACTCAGTCTAGGTTGGGTTCAATGGTTATATGTACCTATACCACGCTTTTTTTCTTGGTATTTTTCTCTGTGGTTAATTACATATTTACTATTGTCAACTGCTGTTTAATAGCTGTTGCACTATGGATGTTAAGACCTTTTTTTTTTTTTTTTTTTTCAAAACTGGGAATTGAACTTAGGCTCCCTGGCTCTTTATTTTGTTCTTAGTAAGGGGCCTGGCACAGAATTAGTACTCAGTACTTACTAACTAAATGAAAGGGCTCCAGACTTCCAGACCTGTTAGCCTTTTATCTTTGTCATCTTGTATCATAAAGCTCCCTAGTGGCTATATAAATATGACATGGATGTTGGTTGTACCATAAATAATTTCAGGACTCAAATTTCCTCAAATCTACAGCTAACCTTCATTTTATATATATATATCAGATGAATAAAATGTTAGCGTGGTAACCAGGTTTGAGGGAGGCACATTTCACATTGTGCTGTGAGCACTCGAACATCACATTGATGAATCAGAAAAGTTGGCTCTTCAATTTCTGAATGGCAAAAATCTAGACTGCATCAACCAATGAGACATGCAAGAGTACAGCAAAAAAAACCAAAATGGCCTCCGGGCTGTACAAGAGGCTTTGTTAGGGCTACACTTGGTTCTTTTATTCTTCAAAAGAATTTGTTGAGTACCATTCCGTAATATTATGAGTAAGCATGCAGCTGGAAGTCACTGGGCAAAATGTACCTTAGGGAAAAATAATCTCTTATTTTCTAGCTTTACTACAAGGACAACAATATATGTTGCATCAATTATTGGGAATGTACTACTAACATGTTTTTGAAAAAGTCACATTGTTATTTTTTATTAAAAGAAAAAAAGTAAAGAAGAGAAAAAAAACAGAAAAAACAAACAAAAAGACAGAAACATATCCTAAAGTTCTAGCTTTGCCAAGTCCTATTAGTAATAAGTAAAACACAGTAGATAGCTAAGCTACCTCTCATGAAGGTCAAACAAAAAATGTGAACTTGAGCAACTGCAGAGGGACTGAAAGTTCCATGGAGTTGACATGTAATAAACCAGTGACACAAGATACTGGCAATATTGATCTAAATCATAGCATTGAATTTTGCAGTACTTTCAGAAGTACCTTACCTTCTAGGTTCCTGACCCCTGAAGGCTAGCCATGGGCTTGGTGTCCTGGGAGTCCCCATTCTCTTATGGGGGGAGGTCAACTGTACTGCCTTTTAAAAGGCCTACATGATAGCTATCTACTTACTGTCATATCAACTAAAGAATTCATTGTATGTGGGTTAATGATCTTCAATAAATACTTAATTAATGAACAGTGACAGAGCCAGGGATGTACTTTATAATTCGGGCTCATCCTCTTTTGTATGAGGTCCACACCAACTTAACTGTTCCTATTGGGAGAGGCCATTTCAAGACTTATCCTTACTACCACTTCAGCCTCCTATTCCTCAATTACTATCTTAATCTTAATCCAGCTATCAGTTAAGTTCTTCTTAATTAATTCCAATAACTGGAAGGAAAATACACCAAAATGTCTCTAGTTAATTATGGAATTTTAAGTGATTTTAATTTTCTTATTTATACAGATCTCTTCCAAATTTTTCTTAATGGAAGCATATGTTATCTTTTTATGTAAAAGTTAAAATAATAATTAAAATAAAAATTATTGAACATATGCCATAGGGAAAGCTTTGCTAACCCTGGGAGCTAAGAAGGTAAAAACAGCACCAGGACCTTCCATTGTAGAAAGAGCAGAAATCTAAAACGGGTGAGGAGCTTTGCAACAGGGGTCCTCGTGCTGCCAGGACACAGAAGGGGGAGAGAATAAAGCCCTGAGGGACAGACAGTAATGCTGATGAAAGTAAGGAAGAGGGAGGCTTGATGAAAACAAAACACAACAAAGCAAAACAGAAAATATCATGCAGAGGACCACCCGAGCAACTTTCCTTGAAAGGAGAACAATTGTCTTCATTTTGGTTGAGTTCGGCCCTAGTTCCCTGTATTGATATCTATACAGCTGGCTAGGACTTTTCCTCATCCTTCCAACTGGCTTTAAGCAATGCATACAGGTCTAGCCAGTTGCTGGTGGTAGTCTTTGAAGAGGGTAGGAGTGTTTCCTTGGAAACCCCCACCTGCCGCTCTGAGTAAAATGTTAGTAGGGTAACCAGGCTTGAAGGAGGCACATTTCACACGGTGCTGTGAGCACTCAGTCATTACATTGATGAATCAGAAAAGAGTTGACTCTCCAGTTTCTGAATGGCAAAATTCTAGGCTGCATTAACCAGTGAGACATACAAGAGGACAGCAAAAAAATGAGCCAGGTCGAGATGGGAGGAAGAGTTAGTGCTCCTTGCTCTTAGCGGGACTGAGACTTGAGATAGAGTCTATAACTCCCAGGGGCTTGAAAGATTACACATCATAGTTGAAGCACCAGACCCCAAAATATTAGATACTCTCTCAATCATATGATGCAAATCACTCTTTCTGCATATCCTTCTCTCTGTGTATTGCAGAGGTGAATGCAGGCCTCTTACCTAGCCCAGCTCATGGCATTTATATACTTCCTGTCTCTCTCAATCACTCATCCTCAAGCCACTCCCCTTTTTACAAATGAATAAAAGCTGAGTTCAGTCTTGAGTAAGGGCCTTTGTTTTGGATAGCCATCATCATGGCTGGACTAGGACCCCTTGGCTCCCCATAACTATAAATATGCCTTAGTGTCTTTGTTGTTGCTCTGGGTTGCACTGGAAGTGTAGAGAAAGGTCTACAGGGTGTTCAGGGTCTCATTATTAGATTGGACTCATAGTGATCATCCTGTTTACAGCCTCCCAAGAGCTGGGATCACAGGCACAGGCCACCACACCCAGTCTTCATTGCTGTCTCAGTGTGTCCTGGGGGGCGGGAACAGCACGACAGCCCAGGGATCAACAGCCCGGCCCCTGTTCCTGCTGGCAGGTGCTCTAATCTGCTGAGTTATTTGACCATATCACTTAGAGAGAGAGAGAGAGTAAGGAAATGTACGTACATCTAGTGGGCATTGCCCACTGGCCTGCGACAGAAAAGGGCCCAGTTTAGGTGCTCATCCATGAGGTGGCCAGCAGGGAGATGAGCTGCAGTGCTCTAGTGCAAAGGGAAGGTGGGCATTGGAGGAATCACAGTGTAATGCAACCTCTGAGGCCAAAGCTGGCTTTCCAGGTGTTCACATACTCGCATGCTAAGGTATATATTGTAAGATATTTATGGCAGCATCATTTGCACTTTATCTGCAGATGGATGACTGATTTACAACCCACCCATGCTGTGGTACACATTGCACAACTGATAAAGAACAAGGCAATTCTAGAAAGCATGTGTGGTGGTACAGGTCTGCAAATCTAGCACTCTAGGAAGCTGAGGCAGTAAGGTCACAAGTTTGAGCCCTGCCTTGGTGATGTGACAATTTAGCAAAGCTCCGTATCCTAAAAAAATAAACAAGAGTACAGTGCACAACACTACAAGGAAAAGAAAAGAAAAAGAATGAGGTGATTCTAGCTGGTTATTTGAGATGGCTATTAAATATTAAGTGGGAAAAAAAGGTCACCTTTTCAAGCAAGGTAGAATGATTCACCTTTATAGTCTCACATTCTCAAGAGGCTGAGACAGGAGGATGGCTTCAGCCCAGGAATTGTAGGCCAACCTGGGCAACATAGCAAAAATCCTGGTTCATTAAAAATATTGTCATTGTCATTTTGAGGTCAAAGTAACACAACTCTGTATTTATGTGCATTTGTGTGCAAATATGTACAAAACATCTGGAAATTTTTTTCCCACTGGATTGTCTAAGAAGTGAAGCTGATGGCTGAGGAGAAGGAGGCTTCCCTATTTCCTTCAGGTTGTCTCAACTGCCTGAACTTTTTTTTTTAGAGGACATGAATTGCTTTATGCATTTTATTAGCACATGTCAATATTACATGATACTGGTGTTTATTTTGGGATACTGGCACATATATTTAACATATCTTAATCAGTTTCAACCCACTGTCTCTTCCCTCTTCAGCCAATTATTTTTGTAATTAAAGTTATTTTATGTAATGCTTCCTTTATACCAGGTATTTCTTGAGTATGTTAACTCATTTGATTCTGACAATGTTTGATGAGGCAATTGTCTCATCCTATTCCCTCCTCCAGATGAAGGCAAAGTACCTGCCCAGGCGCACAGCAACATGTGCTGTAGTTGAGCTTTGAACCTCACCCCTAAGGCTCAGACTTTGTGCTTTCCAGTGTAAGGTTTTACAGCCTCAAAAAGTTAAATAAACAAATAGCACTGTTTTGAGAACTAGACATACCTGCATTTAAGCCTGGTTTTTGCTGATTACCTAGGCAATGTTTAAAAAGTATCTTCTAGGTCAGATCCTTATCTATAAAATGAGGCAAATGGTCACATATTTTATGATACCAATATGAGAATTACACAAAAATAAGTTAAGTCAGAGAGTTTGTGAGCACTTGATAAATATTATTTATTTCCTCTATTGAAATGAAATTACTAGTCCTTTAATATGTATTCATTTTATAGGGGTTGTTTGATTGGTTGCTTTAGTCTTTGGAGACAGGGCCTCACTACATATCCTGGGCTGGCTTGGACTCCGCCATGATTCTCCTGCCTCAGCCTCCCAAGTGTGCCACAATGACTGGCCTGGCTGTGTCCTTGATTGGCAGCCTAACAGGATTTGGTGCTTCAAAGATAAAGTAGAAAGAAGGGCTCAGAGGAAAAGGAGAATATGACTAAGGTGTTAGAAAATGCTGAATTCACACTCAGTAATTTTAGTTCTGTCTAGAGCCAGGCCAGACAATAATGAGTAACATTATGAATTTTAGTATGATTCTGGGGTTGAAGTGTTGCCATACATATTCATAGAATGAGGATGTAGAGAATCAAAGATTTCCCAAGGACACCAGGCCAGCTACATAACAGAGCCAGGACTGAAATGTAGATGTTCTAATTACATATCCCACCCTATTCCTATGACACACACTGCCTGAACTGGTGTGGGCATGTCCTGCTTGAGAGGCAGTGACTTAGGGCTCCGGTTTGAAAGAATAGAAAAGATGGTGCTGCAGTGCAATAGTCTTGGTGGGGAACTAGTCCATCACTTCTCATGTTGTTGTTGCTGAGTGGGAAAAGGCTCCCTATGCTTCTGAGCTAAAGCAATTCCCTGACAGGACCCTCCCTAGGCCCACCAAGCCCATGGTCAGATTATTGCTCCTGTGCTTATCTTTATAGCAGTCTTCATTCTACAAAAAAGCACACAGTTCATTCTGGAGGAGATGAGGGTGGAGGGGCTCCACTGGCAGCTTGTAGGGTGAAACAGAGAGTGCCTTGGCCACAGTTCTTTGTGTAGCAGCGTTCTGCCCACAAGGGTCCTTCCTCACTTCCACTGTATAACACAGGGAGCTGGGTAGGGTGATACATGCCTGTTAACTTAGCATTCTGAGAGGCTCAAAAAGGAAATCACAAGTTTGAGCCCATTCTTGTCAAGTTAGCAATTTTGTGAGATGTTGACTCAATATATTTTTTCTTGTTTCAGAACTTTTTGTTTGTTTTTTTTTTATTTATTTTTATGGCCGGCTCAGCCTGCCCTGAGAGCAGGGCTGGCTGGCACAGCATGTGGTGCCGGGAATTGAACCGCAGTCCCTGAAGCTGCCCAAGCTTTCCTAAGCAGGCGCTTTAGACCACTGAGCCATCCTGCCGGGCCCCTTGACTCAATATTTTTTTAAAAAGAGGACCAAGGATATAGCTCAGACAAAAGGTCTGAGTTCAATTCCCAGTACTGCCAAAACAAACAAAGAAACAAGCATAGGGGTCAAGTATGAGAAGCTCTCATTAGCCAGCCATGTCCTAGGCCTAGTCTAACCCCAAGAGGTAGGAGCCATTTCTCCATTCTCCAAGAGAGGAGATGACAACTAGAAATGGGTTAAAAAACCCCGGAGATCTCAGACTTAAAACAAGGTATAGAGAGTGGGCCTGGTAGAGTACACCTGTAATCCCAGTTCTTGGGAGGCTGTAAATAGACAGATCACTATAAGTCCAGTCTAGTAGTGAGACCCTGAACACCCTGTAGACCATTACCTAAAAATACAAATAAATAAGTAAATAAATAAAGGCATAAACATTATAAAACTTGTTCTGCATGAGTGCCACGGTTGTACAACCCCAGGGCACAAGTTATTATCCTACATCATTCTTCTTCAATCAAAAAATTCTATGATTGCTAATATAATGACAAGGCTGGGGTTTGTTACACTGGTCTCTCTATTTTGTGTTCACTTCAAAAGTGAAAAGTTAAAAGTCTGTGGAATGTAAATAAGTAAAGATGGTATTGGCCAGGGACTTAGCTCAGTGGCACAGCACCTGCCTGACAAATGGTGTGGGGTCCTGAGTTCAATTTCCAGTACCACCTTCTCTCTAAAAAGTGGCAGGCACTATTATAAGAACAATCCTAGGTTTGTTAGCTCATGCTTTAAGATAAATTACTTACAACCCATAGTTCTGTATTCAACAAAGTACTTGTCACATATCTCAAGGTAAGGGCAGCTGGGATAGCATGCTAGATCAGTGGATAAGGTCGACAATTTGATTTTTTTCTTCTCTGGTTCCTTTTTTTAAAAAAATGAAATACTTCCCACACCCAGCCCACAAGCACATGGTTGGCACAGGGCATTCCTCTTGGGCAGCCACTGTTGAATGGTAGCAGCAAGGTCTCCATAGAGCAGCAGCCAAGCATAAAGAATCCTACACCTGGGGTCCATGTAGGTGTCTGCAGTAAGGGGCAGAGCACCAAAGATTCTATGGCAGGAAACAGCCTAAAGTGAGTAACACCTATGTTCCTATATTGACTAGCACTGGGATGAGAGTTTTCCAGGAATCAACTGAATTAATCTTTGTAGCAGTCTAAAGAGGCAGGAGGAGGACTTATTAAGTCCAATTTACAGATGAGGAAATGGAGACAAAAGAAGCAGAGTAACCAGCCAAGTTCACATTGCTGGGATGTGGAGGTCTCTATCAGAACTCCCTGACTCCTCCGCTGCCTACATTACCTCCCATTGTAAAGCTCTATTCCTCAGAGGAAGAGAGAGGGTTTGGGATTGAACTGCTTAAACATGATGTGGAGTGGAAAAGCGAGTCTTAAAAAGAAGCCAGAGGGTTGGGGGATGGATGAGCTCATGGCGGAGAGGCAGCCTAGCTCAGTCGATAGCCTCAGAAAAAAGAGGGTGGCAACCAGCTGGGTAGGTAACCTTAGCACAGCATATGGGGTCTGGTAGGCTCTCATTAACTATGTAGGAGCTAACCTCTGAGCCGTTTCAGACACAAGGTAGGGGGTGTGGTAGTAGCTAGAGTCTTGGGAGCCAGTCAACCCGTCATATGTATTTGAACTTCTCCTATGGCAGGATATCCCACAGCTAGTTCAAGGACGTGAACCTTGATGTCTTAGCCCCTGTCTTTGAGTTCTTCATACTCCAAGAGCAGTCTCTGTTACCAGGGGGCTATGACTCTTAGCCCTGCTCCAGAGGGACTAAGAATCTATTTATCAAGCTTCCTTGGTGACCTGTGTGAGAGGCCTCCCTCTCCCCCTGTGACACTCCCATGGGGAATGTACCAGCCTTCATCTGAGGTTTGTTTTTCTTGCACTAGGCCCTGGGCCCCACCTCTGTCCTAATCATGGTCTCTGCACAGACTCATTTGTGTGGCTGAGGGAGGCAGACTTCTCCATTGTCTGCATTTCCAGAACTTTATGCGTAATCTTCATATAACCTCGTCTGTCTCAGGTTCATGAAGATGACGGAGTGAGGGCAGCTCTTCTGCACAGTGTGACAAAGTGGTGACACATGGGTCACATGCAGGAAATCAGGGAATACTCATATATTCTGCAATGAGTCACAGCCTTTCTTGTGGACTGTGTGCTGGATGATTATGTTTCTAGTTTCTATTTCTTAACTGAGGGTACACCGGATAATGTACCCTTAGAATAACTACCGCCCCCCAAATGCAAGGTGCTAGGGACAATAGATCAGGTTTTCCCTGGTCTGAAAACACTTTAAGCAAAATTAAAGGACAAGTAAAGTGCTCTATAAACATGTTCTGCTGTGACTCGGGTAACATTAGTGGACAGTAGTAAAATAGCAGCTACAGGGCTGCTCACCTCCTGTGTTTCCTCACTCCACTCTCTTTCTGTCCCCTTGCATTTGTTCTGGGTTCCCAACGCAAACTGTAGCCAACAGGAACCCTGTCACCATGGACCCACTTGTTGTTCAAAGACTTTCTGTTGGCATTTCTCGTGCTTCTGCTAGTAAAGGCTCGTGACAGCTCTTTCTTAGCTTGCTGAGCTCTAGCTTGTGTGTAACAAACCTGGGGCTCAGAGAAGTTAAGTCACTCAAGATCACAAAGCTAGAAAGTATCATCAGATTGGAATATAGATCTTACAAGGATTCTAAAACCCAGGTCTTTCCCTCCATGCTTGGTTGTTTCAGTCCCACCTGGCTCTAGTGGGATTTCAGGTGAGGGACATATGTAGAAAGTAGAGTGGAGCTCCTACTGGTAGCTGTCATCTCCATCATCACCAAGGGCTAGAGGGGAACTGAGATCCAGAGTGAGAGCCAAACACCAAGGACATAGAAAGCCAGGCAGAGTCAGATAAAGGACAGTGGCAAACGTGTTGATCCAAGGGTCAAACATACCGCTATTTACTGATGATACTATTTTTCTGAGGACAAGGACTTTAACCTACCCTAAAAATAGCTCAGCATTTACTTGTTCAAGGAAGGACAAACTATTCAGTCTTCCCTAGAAGCATGCCACAGGAGTCTGCTACAATTCCTTCAGAGCACAGCTGTCAGGCACAGATGCTGTCCCAGCCACTGTGCAGTCCCAGTAACAGAGACTGAGCTCAATCAGAGTGTTTCACACCATTGTCACTTTGGTTCCATCCAATATGAGTGCTCTGGGCATGGATTCTCTTTCTACCCCTCTCCATAGCCTTCCCATTTCCTTCTTCCTTCTCTTCCACCTTCTCCATCCATTTTTCTGGAGTTGCCTTCTCCACACTTGAAGCTTTCACCTTCACTGATAGTACAATTCTCAAATTTTCCTGGAGAATTTGAAAATGCAGATTTCCAGGCATCTTCCTAGAGATTCGAGTGAAGAGGTCTAAACAGATACCTGATGTCTAACAAGGTCCCATGTGTCCCTAAGACTACACTTTGGGAAAACTAGATCATATGCCCCCACTGTTTCCATCATACAGACCCTGCTCCGAATTCACTTCGGAGGTGGCCAAAGTCCTCAAAACCTATTCTGTGACAGTTTTTGCTGTGCTAGGGTTTGATGTGCTAGGGTTTGAATAGATTTAATACAGGACCCATAATCTATAGGGTTATTTTATAATAGTCACCTAACAAGTCAAATGCAGAAGAGTGCAAATGATCTGGCTGTGCACTAGAGACCCAAGGAATCCAACGGAGGGCCTGGATTCCGCAGCAATGTCTGGCGTGAGTCCGGTTGGAACCCTAGAGACATGATAATGTCTCTTGCAAGCCTGTATAGAGGGCCTGTGATGGGAAGACCCAAAGGTCAGCAGTGGAAGCCAGAAAGTCTGCTCCAGCGGGATGAAGGGTCTCCACCAGCGGGCTGTGGGATCTGCGTGGCAGCCAGGAAGCAATGCTCAAGGTAACCAGTGTTTCTCCAAAGAGAACCGTAGCCATCCTCAGTGACAACAAGGACCCCAACTCTTCTGACGATAAGAACAGCTGGATTCATATCAGGAGAACAAGCTCGACAAGCTGCTCCAGGAGGATCAACAGCACCACCTTCCCCTTCTTCGCTCTTCGCAACAATTCTCAGTTGCACATTCCCCACCCACAACTAAGCTGATTCAGTTCAGAAGGGTTACAAGGGGACCACCAGTTAATCCACCACACCTGCAGTGCTCTGGTCGCAATTACATTCACCTCTCAGCTGCAGTAGTCTGCTCCACATCCTCTCTCTATGTCCCTGGCCCTATCTGAGCCTGGTCATCACCTGCCTCTGCCCTGCCCCTAACCTACTATGTACCAATAGTCCCTTTCTGTCTGCCTTCCCTGTATCTTTCCATATTTTCATGCCTTGGTCCCTCTGAGTACAAACTCTCCATGCGTGACATTTTCCTGCTCTGTCAGACCCTCCTGAACTTCCTCTTTCCTTCTCTGTCCAGTCGGAAACTAGAGCTGATCTTATTTTTTTTTCAATTTTTTTATTTTATTAATTTTAATGAGAAAAAATAATGAGACAGTAGAACAGTTACAATAATTAATATACTGCATATTATTCAGAGTTTAAGATGCAGACATGATATCTTTTCTAAACACTATCTTATGAGTGAGTTTGTTGCCAATCTGAGCTCTCTGCTTCCAGCTGCAGCTGTACTTTCTCAGCAAGGATTCAATTTCATCTTTCCCTTTCCAATCTACAAAAACTTAAAATCCGAGTTCTTCAGGGGCATCCCCAAATAATACTGCAGACTCCGCATACACCTGTCTCTAACTTTGGCTGAGCTCTATTTCCTTTAAAAGTTGAAGCCATGAGGCCAACAATCTTCATCTCTCTATGCTCTTTCCCCCATCACAGAATCAGTACCACAGTCATCCTCTCCATCTGTCCCTTTATACTCTGAGGATCAGGTCTCACTCAACCCATCCACCCCACTACCTGCCTCACTGCCTCCTCTTGCTATCGATATCTTTTCCCTCTCATTTGGTTGATCCAGGTCAATTAAACTGTTTGGGTTCTCTTACCCTAAACATTTTGCTGATTTTAGACTCCTCTCTATCTGCCATCTTTATCCTCTGTCTTTTTCCTTGCACAAAAGGCTCTGTAACCTTCAGCAGCTGCCTCTGTTGCAGCTCCTTCTCTGATATTGCTCTTTGCAAGGATAACGATGTGAACAGTGCATGATCAGTGTCAGACTTCGTGTCACTTTGCTTTCTGCTGTATTGGGCATCACCAACTGCTTCCTCCTTTGTTAATCTTCGTGCTCTTTCAACCTCTGGAGGCACCATTTTCTTCCTACCTCTCCAGCAGCATCCAGTCTTCCTCTGTTGCAAATCTTTGACCCAACTGAATATGAAAGCGGTCATATTCAGTCTTGAACTCAGCCCACTCTAACCCGTCATCACACACATGTCCATAGCATTAATGCAACTTGCCTTTAGTTTTTATACCAAAACAGTCTGCAGAGTGTTGAATATGGCATGGATAATTCAAAATTAGCACATCTCAAACCAAACTCACACAAAGGGACCTCCACCCAGCTGGTTGCCCAAGCTGAAGCCCTGGGAGCCACTCATGGTGTCAGTATCGCTTATCTCTGCCCCCCCCCCCCAAGGGCATATACAGGCCACCATTAATGAAAGCCAGGGGATAGTCTGCCTCAATTGTCCTCAAACAGAAGCTCTGCTCTTTTTCTCCGCGCTTTCACACCAGGTACTCAGCGTCTCAGACCTAAACCCTCCATGGCCTCTCAGCTGGCCTCCCACCCATCCTGTCCTTCTTTAGTCTCTTTCACTGAATGATCTGAGTGATGTTTCTAAAACACAAACCCAGTCTGGTGTGTTTTAGTGCTCATAGTCTCAGCATTCATGGAGGCTGAGGCAAGAGGACTGTAAGTTTGAGCCCAGCCTTAGAAAGCAGCTTATTTAGTGAATATCTTCCTCCCCTACACAAACACACCAAAAAGGGCTCTGATGTAGCTCTGTTTGAAGGCCCTGAATTCAATCCCCAGTATTGCATACAAAACAAAGCCTCACATAAGCCTGATCCCCACTCTCCATCACATACAGCCCTTCAAGAGCATCTTGCCACTTATAGGATAAAGGGCACACTCCTCAGGATGGCTTGCCGGAACCCATCACTTGATTCCATGCACCTACAGCATTGGTTCATTTTTTCTCTTCTTTATTTAACTAGTAGCTCCTCTCCCTCTCTCCTCTCTAAGAATAGACATCATGATTCCAAGACCCTTTTTCTGACTCTGTCCAGATGAATCTGTGCTCTTCAAAAGTGTCTTATACCTCCTGCAATTACTAGATTATAGTGGTAAACACAGCTATTTCATATGGGATAGAAAGTCTGTAGACTATTTTACAACATTACTGCCTCCTCTCTGGCCTGGTTGTTATCACAGTGCCTAGGGCTGCTTCCTCCTTGCATCTAGGCCGGTGTCTGATGTCAACCCTCCCTCAGCCTCTCAAATGAAGCTGCCAGACCACCCAGGCGTTAGCCCACCTCTAGCTCTGCTATCCTGAGGCCGCTCCTTGGCTATTGGCAGTACGGTTAGAAACTTGGCATTGCACCATTCACCTCTAAACAGGTGGTCTAGTTAGCTGGCAGGGAAGTGGGGCTCAAAGAGAGAGAGAGATGAAATCACAAAATGGAGTGTTTTCAGACTGCTTTGAGCTCCCCCAAACAAGGTCACTGTCAAGGGTATAATCCACATAGGGGAAAGATACTGACCCAATTACCTGTCTGCTTCAGGAATCTGATGGCGAGAAAGTTTTCAGGAAGGCTGTTTATAAACCAGCCTGCCAACCCTTCTGGAAGGGAAGGTAAAGAAGTTGAAGAGCTGGGTGTCAGCACCCTCAGGATTTGGGGTGCATGCTTTTGAACACAGTAGGGAGAGTGCCACCCTCAGTCCCTGGATAAGCAGGGAATCCTCATTCCTATGGGAGATGATACAGACTTGGCCCAGGCCTGGAGTACTGAACAGTGTCATAGAGAATACTGTGGGGCCAGTCAATGTCCTGGGACTCTGTCTGGAATGGATTGAAAGTCCCTTCAACCAGTGGGTTGGGCAACTGGCAGTGCTAGGCTACAGAAGTTGGCTCTGCTAATGAGAAGAGCTAGAGTAGAGGGCAGAGGCGTGAATTAAGAGGAGGCAGCAGCAGAAGAAAGATGGGTAAACCTAGGCCATTAAAGCAGAGAATGCAAGGCAGGACTGTCACATGCGGTTCACTGCACAAGGTCACTCAGCCAATGGAGCAACTGGCAGGTGGAATCCAGCCTGTGCGCCCACTTAGCAAGCTGTATGGCCTGGCACAGGACTACATTTACTGGGCAAAAGGGATATCTGTTTCTAAACCTAAAAAAGGAACCTTTTGTGATCACTGTGGCTTTGATGGCCAAGACATTGCCAGCAACAAGAATGCTTAGGGGTATGTCAGAAAGATCCAGGACCTGACAGAAGAGAGCAGGGACTCTGAGAGCCCCAGGGACCCTGCTGGATTGGAGCTCAGAGTTTTAGCCTCTTGAGATGCTAAATGACTAGCATCTAGGTGCTGGAGGACAGGCCCACGACTATGTCCTCTCCAGTCTGTACTCCCCCTCGCCCACGATGACTCCTGGGACAGAGGGAAGGAGGTAGGTAATCTCATGACTGCAGTCCTGGCCACCGTAAGCCTGATGAGGTTTCTGAGTATTTGAGGGACACCTGGCAAAGACAAGGAGGGATCTTCATCCTGCCACAAGACTGCCATAATGCTCAGCTCTTCTCTGAGATAGTACAGTGAAGCCACAGCTTGTGGCTGAAAGCCGTGTGAGGCGATGTGTTTGCTCCCTTTGTTTCTTTCCTATTTATAGCTTCCCCTTAGCAGCATCCACTACTGACAACAGCCCACAGGCTCTAACCTGCCTGGAACTTCTAGGAAGATTATAGCCCTATGCTGAAAGCCAATGACACCTGGCGGCAGGAAACCTGGCTTCCTGCCTTCTTGGCTTGGCGCAGAAGGTGCACAGGAAGCGAGGACCCTGCGAGGCACAGGGCTAGAGGGAAGGCTGAGGAAGGGCAAGCTTGGCTGGACCCCTGTTCTGTGCTGTATGTCTAAGGGAGCTTACTGCCGGCAACCCTGCAAGATGAGGCCCATTGCATCCATTCCACAAAGACAATGAGAGGGGAGCAACTCTGGTCTGCTAATGAGCTGCCAGGCTCTGTTCTGAACCCAGTGCCCTCCCGCCCCCCCAATCTGTCTGGCACTGACACATGGGTTTTTTTTTTTTGTTTTAAACCCACACTGTCATGTGAAGTATCTCCCTAGGGGAGGGAGAAACTCAAACCAGTGAAAAGGAGCAGAAAAAAATTTAACAGAGTTCTGCTCGAATGATAGAAGTCAATCTCTCTACTACCTTCTCCTTTCCTGTACAAACTCCAGGAGACTCTCAGGGAACTCAGGGTTTGGAAAATTATATTACTTTCTTTCCATTCCCATCCCCAAGGATTTGCAGACAAGAAAAAATTACTGCACAAAAACTGTACCCTTAGGGGGCAGGGGACAGAAGAACTTGGGAGCTGGTTATATGGGTCTCCGTGATTCTCCTTACTCCTCTGCCTGCCTCCTCTTCTTTGTCCTACTTTTAAACTCCAGCAAAGGAGAATCTTCTTTCCCTCCAGTCAGATTCTCAGCCTGTGACTCAACTCAGCTAAAGCACAATCCCCCAGAGTGACTGCTAAGGTCCACAGTATAGTTTATAAAATCTGAGAGTAATACAAGTCCATAAATAATAGCAACTGATGGTTACTGTTTCCTGGTCATGCAATAGCCATACACACAGTCAGAGACATTGCACATAGATCTGTTACATATGTGTACACTCCACAAAGTACCAATGAAGAAACTGAAGCCCAGAAAGATTACCTAAGTTGCCCAAAGTCTCGCGGTTCTTCAGCGGGGATCTGGGACAGCCCAGTTCTTAGCAACTTCTGTGTCTCTCAGAGAGCAGCTCGGGGCTGCTCTGCTTCATTTTATAGGCAAAGGATCCAAGTCCGGAGAGATCAGGGCCTTGTGCTTGAGTCAGGGGCAGAGCCAACCAAGATTTTGGGATCGATTTTCCTCTGCTCCAAGGTCTTGGTGCACCTAAGACTCTTGGCATGTGTTAACTGTACTCTACCCTGCTCAGGTTTTAGATCCCCTGTGATATTTCAGAGTTGGAAATTACTAAATGCCTGTTTATCTAGACATATCACAGGCAGATATCTGTACTTGTTCATCCCTAATGCACTCATGGAATACAAAAATACCTTTCATCTATTGATTTAATATAGGTTTCCTCCCTCCTCCTTCATAACAGACATGTACAGAAGCCAGGGAGAACAATGGCACCTCACACACCCAATAATGCTCCTGTAACATCGCTGAATGCTCCCTGCAAGGCCAGCAAATATTTTGATAATCTTTTCACAACAGGATTTTCCTGGGTTAAACAAATGGACACAGTCGGGAGCCACATTTCGGAAGTTCACGGGAAGAGACATTACATCAGCCGAGGGATGACCTCTGCAGCCTGTGGAGAAGGGGAGAGGAACGCTTTTCCGCATGTGCAGACTGGAGAGAAACACTGCCCACAGGTGTCACTGATGCCCCGCAGACACAGTGCAGGGCACTGATGGAGGGCCCCTGCCGTGGGCATTGTGCAGTGGGAGGTAGGTACAAGTCACTAAAGTCACAGCTTTCCTCCTCAGCCCAACCCAGGTGTCAGGACTGGCCCTGCTGCTTGAGGTCCTGCGACACTGGACAAATCCTTTGCCTCTCTGGGAGCCTTAGTTTCCCCATTGTGAAGTGGGGTTGAGAAAAGTATACACTCTATTAGAGTGGTCTCCAAGACTTGGGAACAATGATGTAAGGGCAGCCCTGGGCGCAGGGCCTGGCCCATGCAGGGGCTGAACCATCATAAACACCATTGTCTCACTTTCTCAGGAAGGAACCCGGGTAGGTACGCGTTCTGCTGTTCTGGGTCTCCTACGGAGCTTCCCTGAGGAGACCTGAGGTCCCTCTCTATCCCTGACACACCTATGGGAGGAGCCACATACCTGAGTGACTTGCCACCCCATGCTGCAAGTCTCTGCTGGCATTTTACCATGCGAGAGAACTGAGGATGGGTGTCCCCCACAGGTGTCTTGTCTGCTGGGAAATCCCTCAGATTCCTGGCACAGGACGTGACTCTACAAAAGCATATTATTTTGAAAAAATAATGCCAAGTTAGCAAACATTTGTAGAAAGTGGAAATAACCTAAAGCCTGGGACCAAAAAAAGGTACTACACAGATGAGTTACGTGTGGTAGAGTGACACCAGGCAGGCCACCAAGGTCCGCTTTATGTGCTCCTTTGTTCATGTTTCATGCCTGCTTTCTGGCCCTGCCCCAGGGCCCTTTGCAAAGATGATTTTACCTCCTTATTTGTTGCCCAGAGGGCTAGCAGGACCTGGAGCAGTGATGTAGGGCCCACTTGGTCCTGGTGACTCACTAGTCAGGCAGCAGAACCTGAGGCAGAAGAACCATTTCCTGTGTCTCTGAGTGTGGCTAGACATCCTCCTGCACCCTAGCTTCAGCTTCTCAAAAGTACATGAGTCACCCTCAGGGGAGGGCAGGGCCTGCTGGCATACAGAAAGGCTAGGCGAGGGAGTCTGAAGGGCCCACGCCAAAACCTGAGTGAACCTGAGTGGGGTGGGATCAGGTGGGCACAGAGCCCCTGGTGCTTTCACCACGAAGCAACCTAATCTTTCACTGTGCCTCAGGTGTGGAATTCTTGTGGAGAAAGTCTGAGGTCCACACAGGAACCCTGGATATGGCATGCCGGCCCTAGAACTGGGTGTGATGGCACAGACCTGTAATACCAGCACTTGGGAGATAGAGGCAGGAGAATTGCTGCAAGTTTGAGGTCAGCCTGTGGGCTCCAAAAGTGAGCACAAAGCCATCCTGAACTGTATAGCAAGATCTTATCTAAAAAAAAAAAAAAAAATCTGGGGGCCAACACATCCTTGCCCACCTCCTATTTCCCCAGTATATCCACACTGCTTCAACAGATCCCTTCCAGAAGTCCCCCTCCTGATTCCTGTCCCAGCCCCAGATCCAGCGGGATGTTGTGGGAAAAAGCTGTGTCTGGGTGTAGGGGTGTGGTTAAGGATGAGGTAGGCCCGTAGAGAAAGAATGTGGACAACAAATCTAAGCACATCGGCCATAAAGATCTTAAAAACAACCTCAGGTCAACCGTCTCCAATATATTCCACAAATGTATCAGAGCAAGTCTAGGTCAGGGGAGGTGAGGGGCAGCTTGGCACACAAGCTGGACCTAGCAAGCCCACCACATGGCTTTGAGCACTGGAAGCAACTATCACGGTCACCAAGTCCCACAGCAAATCTTATCCTGGCATCCTTGTGCTCACCACGCCTGGTGGGGACATCCCTTGTCCCTGACTTGCCTTTGCTGCTCCAACCTCAGAATTCTCTCAGAGATCGAATGAACCCAGCACAATTCATTGACAGGAGGTCAGATAACAGCCTGAGGCCTCCCTGGAAACCACACACCACCTGGTGGCATGGAACTTCCCAGGTCCCAGCCCTCCCAGGAGTGCTAGGCATTGTGTTTCGGGACAGCTCAGCTTCACTGCTCCCACAGGAAGGAGACAGCTTGCTTCCACCTTGTTTTTAATTTCCAGAGTCCTGTAATCCCCTTAGGAATATTCATGTCTCCATGATAGTCAGAGAGGCAGCTACCCAGGCACTGAAGAGACTTTGGACCTAACCCTTGTTAGGCCTGAAGCTGGGATCTTCTGGCAGCAGGTGAGTGGCCTGGGAACCAGTAAAGGCAGCCTGCAGCCTACGGTCCCTGATGGAAGAGCTCCCAGGTGTGCCCCAGTGGGAAGATGGTTTGCTCAAGCTACCTGGAAGGAGAGCTGCAGGTGGGCTGGACCTTCCTGAAGTTTCTGGAATGAAAACAGATTATATATGCGATATGGTTGCGGTGAGGGGTCTTATTTGGAGAAGTGAAAACACATTTTTATAAAGGGGAAAATGATTCTAAAATTATTATTTTTAACAGTCAACTTGTGTGTTAGGTTTTTGAAACAGTGAAACCCTTCTGCAGGCTTTTAAATTATATGTAACATAAACTGATAATGTATTCCACAGGCATATTATGTGTTTTGGTTTATAATGTGGCTTTATATACCCATTCATTTATTCATTCAACAAGTCTTAATGAGTCCCTGCAACCCAGTTATCATCACCGCCACAGAGAGCCCAGCAGTAAGCAAGGCTGGCACAACTGTCACTTCCACAGAGCTTGGCCTCTAGCTGGAAGGGTCAGGCCATGAATCCCCAAGCTAAGTCCAGGGAGTGCGAAGTGCTATGATGGCCAAAAAGCAGGATAACGGCTACAGCTGTGCTGTTCAATTTGGTAGCCACAGGAGCTTATTTAAGTGTAAGTTTAAATTATTAAGATGAAGGGAAATGTGCAGCTCTTCAGTCCGCTCCAGCCACATTTTTGGTGCAACCACCTTGAGAGTGATGTAAATGGCTTCACATGGCTAGTGGCCGGTGGCAGGGATGTAAATCACTTTTGTCATCACAGAAAATGTCAACAGAATGACAACGGGCTACAAAGAATCTTTGGGTGGCTAGGAAAGGCCTCTCTGAGGAGGCACTCTGAAATAAAGCTTAAAATGACAAAAACCAACAGGTCCGGTAGGGGTGGTGAATGTGGTCTGATGGTTCTGGGCATTCTAGGGTAAAAGTTCCAATGTACACTCAGGCTTGGCAAGTTGTAGGAACGGAAAGAAGGATGGTACGACTGAAGTGTGATGAGCTGGGCATGGCATGAATCGTAGTCCTGAGATGGGAAGTAGTAAGAACCAGTGATATCTGTTAATTTTTTTCTATATGCTGGGTATCTGCGAGGCAGGTGTTACAGTCACCCTCATAGATAAGAACTGTTGTAAAGACGCTTGGTCAAATTTTCACAGCTAGTTAGGGAACAGGGCTAGGATTTCAGCCGAGTGATAAAGCCACAGAGCTCTTAGCCATTGAACCACACTGTGTCTCCAGAGTCAGAGGTTGCAATGTGCACCTGACCTGATGGGATAGATGCACGTAAGTACAAATTTTGAGGCAAGAGAGTGCTCCATCTATACCATCTGTTCTTATGAGACTAAGTATTTATCTTGAGCATTTAGAGGGTCAGATAGGTATTGGCACTGCAGGGGTAACTGCGGCGTCCAAAACAATGCACTCTGAGACATTGGCTTTGGATCTAGGACATTCTGGCTTATATCTAGATGTCCCCTCAAAGCTGATGAAGTCAGAGGTAGGGCTTTTTAGAAGTGGCTGGCTCTAGGGTAAGTGACACTGGAATCAAGGATGTATGCTGGGATTGATTTATGGCATGATGTTAAGATTAAGGGTGCTCCATCCTGGGTGTGAAGGCTGCCCACTCTATGGGTGGGAAGCCTGGGTAGGGTATAAGGGACAGAAAGCAGATGGCTGCTTCTTGATGGTCATTGGCTGCTGCTGCCTGATGTCTGACAAGAACTGTCGCTCCTCTGTGATGCCCCTCCGCCACCCTACCCTGCCTTGGACCCAGCCAACCATGGGTTGAAACCTTAGCCAACTGTGAATCAAATAAAACTTTCCTCCTTTAACTTTGGGTGTTGGGTACTTTGTCTCAGCAAGGAGAAAAGTGACTAAAGACTTGGGGTGTGCATGTTATAAGTTCCCTTGTATAAGAATGATTGAAATTAACAGAACTTCCAGGGAGAAAGCAGGAATGCTACTCCATGTAACTCTACTCCCTGCCTCTGAAAACAAATGCCTGAGGTGGTTAAATATAATGCAACTTCTTACCACCTCCAGCCCTTAACACTTTCCTTTATCAAATTCGAACTTTCCTGTGCTAAAGGGTACAAGAGAGCTTGACCATTGTTTCCCTCCCAGCCAAGCTGCCTGCTGTGATGGCCCATGCTGAGGTGCATGTTTAGGTCATTCAAGTCACTGTGGCACCCTGCAGCACTCCCCACACCTGACACCCTATCCCCTTTATGTCAGGGAATTTAACCTCTGTGACTGCTTTTCTTCATGACTGAAATGGGGATAATTATGGTTAACTACTGCTCTGTCTCATAGCACTGTTGTGCTATGAGAATTAAGTAAGTTACAATTAGAGAAGTCAAACAGAACAGTTATCATACTCAACTGTGATATCATATTATCCTTACTGGAAGAGCAAGAATAAGAAAGGAGGTGGCCATGGCCAAAGCCCAGTCTCAAGGCTACAGGAAAAATGGATTCTGGAGTCACCCAGGAAGCAATTACCCTGGTGCCTCTATGGGTTAGTCAGGGAATTCTCACAAACTGGAGCTGGTCTGCAGCTCATCTGTGGCTGCAGAGCTAAGCAACCCTGACAATTTAATTCTAAACAGCAGTGACACACAAGATGGCAGTTCCTTTATTGCCAGTAAGGTTTTACAAAGATTAAGTCACTCTCTCAGGTAAAAGATCTCTTAACTTTTCAATAGAGGAAGAAGGAAGCAAGCCAGTTGTGACCAGAGCACCGACTTGGAGCTGCTTATCTGGGTTTGAATCATGTTCCACTACTTACAGAGTGCTGTGATCTTCGAGGAGCTGTTTGTTATGTTCTTACTTACTTACTTAAACTCAGGGCACAGCACCACTGAGTTATATCCCCACAATTTAAAATTTTTGAAATTTTGATATAGAGGTTTGATAATGTTCCCAGGCTAAATCTGTGGCCCTTCTGCCTCAGTCTCATAAATAGCTGGGATTATGGGCATGCACCACTACACTTGACACTTGGATTTAACTTTTCTATAACTATATCCTTATCTGAAAAACAGGAATAACAATAGTACTTATTGTAGAGTTTAAGATAAGACTTAAATGAGTTAATATCTATACAGAGTTTAGCATTATCCTGGCATATAAAAGTGTTTGGCATATAGTAAGTGTTTATTTACCAGTGTTGATAAATGTCTAATAATAGGGAATTAGCCCCATAAAATCTATGTGATACAATGCTATATAGCCATTGAAATCTCTATAACAGCATAGTAGTACACTTGTGATCTGTTACTAAGGAAAAAAAAATTATTTTATTTTTTATTACTTTTAATAAGAAATAACAATGTATAACAATGTGACAGTTTCAAAACATATTAATAGTACATTTTCAATATTTGATGCAAAGCATATTGTTGTCCTATTAGTTATACAGAGCACAGGGTGTAGATGTTATAATTTTTAAAATCATTATTGGTGCAACCAAATTTCTTCTCATTGAACTAAGAGAAAGTAGTTATATACATAATCCAAAGTTCGATAATGACAGTGGGTTATTGGTAAAACTGGCAATATTGGAAGCTGTTGATTTAAGCCTTTTACAGCTCAGATTCTAATCTAGCTTTCTGGTTTATGCCTTGTGGTTAAACTTTTCTGCTGGGGGGTTAAGGCCAAGTTTAAGCATAACCTGTATAGCAAAACACGTAACTTTTTTATATGTCAAGGTCAGTCAAATTCCCTCAGGATTTACTTTGGAACCATGTACACTGCTTTGTAGAACTGTTGTCACTGTCAGCTATCTGGATCAGTCACGGCTATTGGTTGACCACTTTGCTCTCTGTGGAAGCCCGAGAGAATGTTTTCTCTCTAAATGACTCTCCTTTGGCATACTATGTATCTTTAGTCCCTTTTCTCTGTAGCTCCATAATCTCCTTGAACAGAAAATTTGGGAAACCACTGAGTTATAGGATGTTATAGCACAGATTCTCTTATGTCCTGAGTCCTCAGTGACCTTGAAGGGCTAGGGCCAAAATATTGGATATCCTTATAGCCCTTCTTTTTCTCTAATTTTTGGTCCGTAAACTTACATTCTTAACCCTCCAGCAGAAAAGCTTAGTGATACTATTACTCTATAAAATAGGTACTTGAGCATGGCATCACTGTCTTTCTAAGTATCAAGCATCTTAGACTTGACTTGGAATTGGCATTTTCTATCAATCATTGATATTCTAGTAAATCTCTATAGAATGTGATAAAAGCAGTTACGTTTTTATACAGACATTTAGAAATCTAAGTATATACCAAATTGTAGCCAGTCGATCCTATGATATTTTCCTAGTCTCTTACTCATGTTTAATACCCCTTTTTGTTTTCTTGTAAACCAACCATTTTCTTGAGAGAGAGTATAGCAGTAACTGAAATTACATTAGAAGCCACACACATCTAACAGACCAGAATGAGAGGTATTCCAAGCATATTTTTACTTTTACACATTGCTATCCTCAGTGTCAAAAACATTTTGGAGGTTCCTAGGACTATTGTCTAACTCATCCTGTGCATATAAGTGCATAGCTTTGCCCCTGCCATGCTTCCAATCTTTTCTGCTTGAAGTCACTTCGTTGTTTAACCCTTAAGTTCTTGATTTTCATTCAGCTGTGTTATGCCTCTCCATTTTTATTTCTTCTTTTGAAATCTTACACTGGGGATAGTATATGATTTTTACACATGTAGGTCTGGTTTATTTCACTTATGAGTACATGTTCAAGATGCATCCATTTATATATGAAGTCTCCCAGTTTATCATTCGTTATAGCTGAGTAATATTCCATTGTATAAAAGTATCACATCTTTTTCAACCATTCTTCAGATGATAGGGATTTTGGTTGTTTCCAAGATTTGGCTATTACAAATTGTGCTGCTATAAACATAGGTGCACAGATATCACTATGATATGATGTTTTCAGTTATTCTGAGATAATTCCCAGTAGGGAGATAGCTGGATTGCATGGGATTTTCAGTTCCACTTTTTAAAGGAGTCTCCACACTGCTCTCCATAATGGTTGCACCAGTCTGCATTCCCACCAGCAGTGGAGAAAGGTTCCTTTTCCCCCAGAGCCTCTCCAACATTTGTTGTTGCTTGATTTCTTTAAAAAAGCCATTCTTTCTGGGGTGAGATGGTATCTAAGTGTTGTTTTGATTTGCATTTCATGAATGGCTAGTGAAGTGGAGCATTTCTTCATGTATTTGTAGGCTTGCTGAATTTCTTTCTCTGAGAAGTGTGTGTTCATTTCAGATGCCCATTTCTGGATTGGGTCTTTGAATTTTGGGACCCTAATGGTTTTTAGTTCTTTATAGATACTAGATAGAAGACCTTTGTCTGAATACTTATTAATTACAATCTTTTCAAAATTTGTGGGTTGTCTTTTCACTCTGTTGGTAATTTCTTTTGACATGCAAAAACTTCCTAGCCGGAGGAGGTCCCAGTTGTTGATTCTTTCAAATGTTAAATGTTCATTTTGATTTTTGTCTATTAATTGTTTGCCTACCCCAATGGCTTCAAGATTTTCTCCCACTTTTTCTTCCAGGAGATTTAATTTTTAAAATTATAGATCTTTAATCCATTTTGACTTTAGTTTAGTGCATGGTGATAGACCTGGGTGAAGTTTTAATTTTTGGCATGCAGGGAACCAGTTTTTCCAGCACCATTTGTTCAAGGGGCTATCTCTCTTCCAGTAAGCATGTTTGGTTCCTTTGTCAAAGATAAGGTGGCTGAATATGTTTGTATTTTCCTTTGAATCTTATAGTCTATTCCATCAATTCTCAGGTCTATTTTTTTTGCCAATACCATGCTGATTTTATCACTGTAACTTTGTAGTATAGCTTTAGGTCAGGAATTGTAATGCCTCCTGCCTTGTTTTTGTTGCCCAGGATTGTCTGCAATTCTAGGTCATTTTTGGTTCCAAATAAATTTTAGGAATGATTTCTCCAGATCTGTGAGTTATGTTGGTGGTATTTT